>JAPYZT010000806.1:0-37095 GCA_030522965.1 Tryphoninae sp. A BG-2022a
ATAATCCAATTTGGCAAAAATAGTTTTTGATTAAACAATATTATTACAATTTCTTTTAAAAACTATTTATATTGCAATCATTAACACAAAATAAATAAATAAAATAACAATTCGCGTTACACGACGAAAATAGTATTTCCTTCAATGTGACACAGATGCCGCATAAGGGAAAAGTCGTACTCGCCAACGAAACATCCCCCTGATTCTTTCATAAGCTCGGTCGAACCGGCTAAAAGCATACTTACCTGGCGCAGAGGTTACCGTGATCACCAAGGCGGTTCCTCCAGGGCGAGGCTCTTCCATTGCACTACGGTCGAGCTGACCCTTGCGAATATTCCTAATGTGAATATCTCGGGCGTATAATTTTTGTTAGTCCGGACTGCGTTCGCGCTGTCCGGGATAATCTTGATGCAAACATAAATTCTTTAAATATCTCCGCGAAGGCGCTTTAGGGCTTTCCTACCTCTCGAATTCTTCAGTAAAAGTTACAGGAAAGTTTTTAGGCATTTCTCCTCTCGTTCATGCTCGAGAAGAAAGAAAAAGTTCATGATTGTACTTTGTTACCAGCAGCACCAGGGTTGGGAGGGGGGGAGGGGGGGGGATCGATGTTTCTTCCAACCCACTCACCGCGCGCGCACTCTTTTTTACTTTTTATAAACTTATGAGAGTCCACCTTTTTTTTTATCGTTTGCGAAGAAATTTCTTACTGTTCCTAATGATTTATATTACGATGAAAGTATTACCAGCAACAGGTAAAAACTGTTAACAGAAATGGGAAGAGTTGTAAAGAAGGATAATCGTTTATAGTACTTTTAACAAAACTTTTTACGTTATATAAATATTGTTTATCGTTGATGCGTTACACTCTCTCAAGCGATTGAGAGATTAGCGAGTCGAAGACGACCTTTGGATCGTTTCCAAATTAATTTCCAAACGTCGCAAAAACGACTGATAAAAAATAGATAAAACGAATGACGTAATGAAATATACGAAGGAGCTTCTCGTTGTAAACTTTGAAAATTATACAAAATTCTGGACATTAAAAACTTGCGAAGTGAGTTAAAAGTTTTCCATTCATTTTACGAATTATTTATTTTATAAAAGCTTTCGTTAAATATGTACCCACAAATCTCAGGTTGGTTATCTCTCAATAAATATTTCACGAATACGAACTAAGAGTTGAGCTTTCACCGTCGCTACGAATAAATAACGAGAATCTTTGTATTTGTTTTGAAGATGATGTAACGTTACTCGGTTTGTGTTGAATGGACCTGTAGAGCAGCTTGCTGGCAGACTCGGTGCTCGTGGCATCGGGCATAGTGATACGTTGCCAGGGACAACGCAGTGGTGGGGGACATCGCTCGACTGTATCGTTGCGCGTGTGACTAGTTGGGTTAGTTCTCCGAAGGCTCGCTAGGCGGTGCACGAGCTCCAGACCTTTCTCGCAGGCGATACGTTCTACTGTGGCTATATAAGCTCGAGCGCGACGAGCGAAAGCATACTTACCTGGCGCAGAGGTTACCGTGATCAAGAAGGCGGTTCCTCCAGGGCGAGGCTCTTCCATTGCACTACGGTCGAGCTGACCCTTGCGAGAATATCCCTAATGTGGATATCTCGGGCGTACAATTTTTGTTAGTCGGGACTGCGTTCGCGCTATCCCGGAAAAATTATACTTAAACAAAATAGTTGGTGAGGTTGGAAAATCTTCCAAGTTTTTTCTTCCTGCTTTTTTTATATGCATTGAGATTTTAAGTAAATGGGTACTTTTCTCCTGGGTTATTACAAGGACAGTGCGGAGAGGTTTAAAAAAACCTCATTATTGTAAAATCTTGAGGGAGCTTTTACAAAAAGAGGGCGATCTAAAAATGATAATCTATGCCGAGGTGAGGATGGCAAGAAATTTATAACTTGAGATAAGGTCACGTTCACGCTACTTTGTACAGATATAACGAGATTTTTCCTTTTCGCGCTCGTGTTACAGCATAAATGTTACCATTCGCACGAGTCTTAACGAGGCAGCTGGGCTAGCTATTTTTATCACAAATTATGGATTCTCATCACGGAGGTTTATTCAAAATAATATTATTGTTTTAAGCAGGAGACTTGACCTCGCGCAGAATTTGAATCGTTAATGTTTGACTCGAACTCACATTGCTCCTCTCATTCACTCATTATTTTCACTTTTGTAAATATCTCATCAATCCCACCACCATGTAGCTCGTAAGTAATCTTTCGCTGCCTCTTTTCTTATTTATTTTAGATTTTTCTTTTGTAACAAGATACATTTACAATGAAACCTGCTGCATCATCTTTAAAATACCCAACAATATATAAATATTATTCAAGGACAGGCAGTGGTGTAGTGGTAACGCTCGCGACTCATATCCAGAAGGTCCAGGGTTCGATTCCCGTCGGGACCAAATTTTTTCTGTGCTTTTTTTCTGAGGTCTTGTTGGTTCTGAACTCACCTAAGAAAAACTGTATGTCCACTGGAGTGGTTGATGGTGGAATTGAGGTTGGGATGTGTTGTGTATGAGGATTGAGACATGTAAAAAGTCGAAGTGTGTTACATTGTGCAATTTGTACACACACAAAACCACCTCAGTCTGAGAGCTATGCACGATATCTATCTACATAAACATTAAGGTTAAGGTCGTCTTTTTCACACAAAGCAAGTAAACGAAATCACACGCAAATAGCACATTACAACGGGATAAAAAGTCTCCTAACCGAACCATTTGTTTATAAGCAGTCATTATGTATCGTCAGCGTGTGTTTACTAAATCTAGCTACTCATATATCTATTCTCGATTATAGCTTTAAAAAACAGATTTAAAAACCTCAACCTCAAACTTCGTCTCAAAACTCAGAAACTCACTTTTCTCGCATTAGTCAGGATTCGATGGAGTAAAACAGGCTTTCTTCTACACGCACGCATACACTCAGCCTTTTGTTCGCGTCATCATCCTCGGCCATTCCCAACGGCTGTGCCGGATATTTCCAAGAGTTATTGCCATTTTATCGACAATCGTGCGCAGCCTCGTTCCTCTATTCTCCAACGAACGTTGCTGCGATGAATTCTTGCTCACCTTTCAACTAAAAAGATAAAAACGATTTTGTTTTACCCATTGGACAAAAAAAAACAAATAATTCTTCAAGAAAACGATGAAAATTTGCAAAACAATGGTGAATGTTTGGAAGAGAAGACTTTCTTCTCTTCCCTTTCGAAAACTTCCCAATCGAGTCGATGGAAAGAAAATTGACAAAAGCTTCGATAACCAAAACAGGCATTGTCTCCTAGGTGCTTATTTACCAAAGGAAAGACAGAAAAGAGAAGAAAAAAAGGGGACGAAGGATGAAAGCTGAAACAAGACGCGTATACATGTGTCGTGGATGAAGGGGCATGCGCCGAAGGGTTTTGCGTTTTATCGTCAAGCGCGGGCGGTCGTAAGGGTGGCAGGCGCGCGCGCCCCCGATATCGTGTCGATGCGACATCAGTCCGTTGACGTCAGTCGCGAGTAACGCGTACGCGTGACGATTCGCATCCTCGTAAGAACCGGTTTACCATTTTATCTCTGACAAAGCAAACGAAACAAGAAAAAGCAACATTTGTAATCAACTCCACCGGAAATTAAATTTCTATCAGTGAAATCTCTTTATAAACGAATCATATTTGACATCCAGTACAAACGAGTGAACCGACGAACAATCCACTGGAACAAAAGTCAAAGAAGAACAAAATATTCATCAAACTTTGCCGGATTAGCCGGCACGTTTCCATCCAAAAATGAATCATTAAAAAGCAATCAATTTTTACAAAGCAAAAACATTTTTCAATTTAAGGCGCCAACGTGTAAAAACGAATCGGTCGTTTCGTTTCGAAGTTGTTCAAGAGGGAGGGACTTGTTTCTCGCTAACTCAACTCGTAACTCATCAAACTTTTGAGCTACCAGCAAACTTGAGTCAATATCTTTACACCGAGACGAGATTTATTTTAACGAAAACGTTGACACGAATACGTGTGTAGTATACGCGTTGTAACGACGAAGAATCTATCGAGTAGATAAGACGAAAGATGATCGTACCTCGAGCTATAAATGGAAAGTTCGTCGAGATCGCTCCGCGAAAGTATCAGCGGTAACGACAATTTCACTATCGCACTTAATGAGCCGTGAAATGGTCGATCATCGGTGAAGTCTGATCGATGTATTCCAGGCACGTGATATTACCAAGCAATTTTGTTAATTGCTACTTTCACTAATCACTTAATCAATTGACAAATTATCGGAATATCGTTGAAACACAAAGGAGCAATTAAATTTACATCCATCAAGTTTTCTTTTGTTTTGATACGAATGTAAAGGAATAGAGAGAGGTAAAATCGTCGATGGTGGTTCGTGAGTTTGTGGGAATAGAGAGAAAAGATTCGATCATGGGACCAGCGTGGGAGATCGTAGAGTTGTTAGCAATTGGTGTGTTATCGCTGGTAAAGATTAGCGCTGGAGGCAGTTGCAGTGCTGCTAAGCTATGCTGCGAGGGACGTGATTCGGGATGCGTTATTCAAAAGGCCTCGCCGAACGCAATTATCGAAAGCCCTCAGGACAAACCGTGCTATTGCGATCACGCTTGTCTCAAGCTCAACGATTGTTGTAACGACTTTCGCGATACTTGCCGAGGTAATTGAACAAATTTATCGATGTCGAATCGTTTTCTTTTCTTCTTTTCACATTTTTGTCGTTAAACTTTGGGAATTGTTGTAACGGCTTTTGCAATTGTTGTAATGAATTTTACGATACTTACTGAGATAATTGAACAAATTTATCGATGCCGAGTCATTTGTTAGCCTTTTTCTTTTCAGATCTTGTGGAGAGGAAATTTTTCAAACTTGACACTTTTCTTTTCCCCGAAAGAAATTGGAAAGATGTCAATTAATTTATGTGTAAATTGATTCGATTTAATTGTGAGATTCGAGATGGAATCGTTGTTGAGTGTTTACGTGGGTGGAGTTAATATCGAGCAATGAACTCGGTATAATTTCGAAACGAAGAGGCAAAGCGGGAGAGTCGGTTGATGAGAAGTGCTCGATCAAGTTCTGACGTTTCGGTTAATGAAGTAACCATACGAGTTGATATACGCGGTTTTGCGCGATAACCATTTCCCTCGTTAAATTCCACTCTCAATGTTTTCCTTTGAATATTCTTTATTTCAATAATTTCTCCATCCATCTGTCATTGACGCATCTCTCTCTCCCTCTTACCTCGCGCATTCCTGTATACTGCTTGATAATTACGAAAGAAATCACGACGACTCTAAAGAACGAGCACGTCGCTTATTCAACCCGCAAAACAAAGGAGAGACCGGGGGGAGGGGGAAACAGACGAATACAAATATTTTTCTTCCGATTGCGTTCCACAGGGACGAAAAAAAATTCACCTACTCGTATGGGTGTCGACGAGTCGCGAGAGCTTTTATTTTCGAGCCGGTATATGCGGCTCAGGGGTAGAAAGAGAATGGTGGAGGTACGAGTAGGAAAGAAATGGAAATAGAGGGAAGAGGAGGAGGGGGGGGGATGCCTCGGTAGCACGATAGGTAGAGGTGCTCTTCTCTCTATATATGTTACATATAGCACTAGGGACACATAGTCGAGGACGATCCGCGAGTGTCCGAGGGACGATAAATCCCAACCGGATGTAGACACGGCCGAGTGTGCCGACTCGGTCCGGCTTCGGCTAAAAATCCTCTCTCCATATATTCCTCGCGCTATCGTAAGGCGAGAGGCTTATCGCGGATTACACGACGATCTCCTATGCAACGTGAGATTAATGGCGCTTGGCCATTGTCCATTCGCGTCCGACACTCTTCTCGATCGAATGGATTTCTCAAAAACTACATTCGCACATTTTAATCCACGAATATCCATATTCGCGACTGGATTTTTTATCACGTAGCTCGACATTCTCTCCGGGAGAATCAAAATGAAATTTTAATCAATAACTTGGTTGGATTAATTCGTATTAATTAAAATTGTACGATCTCTCTGGCATCAATTGATGTTTCATACTCCTGAGTCGGACTATCTTTGATAGTGATAAGTAAGTTTTAGGTATTTGCTCTTCGAGAGAATCAAAATGAAATTTTAATCAATAACTCGTTTGGATTAATTCGTATTAATGAAAATTGTACGATCTCTGTGACATCAATTGATGTTTCATACTCGTGACTCGAACTATCTTTGATAACGATAAGTAAGCTTTAGATATATTGTCTTTGAGAGAATCAAAATAAAATTTTAATCAATAACTTGGTTGGATTAATTCGTATTAATTAAAATTGTACGATCTCTCTGGCATCAATTGATGTTTCATACTCGTGAGTCGGACTATCTTTGATAGTGATAAGTAAGTTTTAGGTATTTGCTCTTCGAGAGAATCAAAATGAAATTTTAATCAATAACACGTTTGGATTAATTCAGATCAATTAAAATTGTACGATCTCTGCGATATCAAATGATGTTTCATAGTCGTGACTCGAACTATCTTTAATAACGATAAGTAAGCTTTAGGTACTTGCTCTTCGAGAGAATCAAAATGAAATTTTAATCAATAACACGTTTCGATTAATTCAAATTAATTAAAATTGTACGATCTCTCTGACATCAATTGATGTTTCATATAGCTATTTGCTCTTCGAGAGAATCAAAATGAAATTTTAATCAATAACTCGTTTGGATTAATTCGCATTAATTAAAATTGCACGATCTCTCTGACATCAATTGATGTTTCATACTCGTGACTCGATCTATCTTTGATAGTGATAAGTAATCTTTAGGTACTTGCTCCTCGAGAGAATCAAAATGAAATTTTAATCAATAACACGTTTCGATTAATTCAAATTAATTAAAATTGTACGATCTCTCTGACATCAATTGATGTTTCATACTCGTTTGGATTAATTCGTATCAATTAAAATTGTACGATCTCTGTGACATCAATTGATGTTTCATACTCGTGACTCAAACGATCGTTGATCGCGATAAGCTTCAGGTATTTTCTTTGTAGGATTAATAATCGATCGTTGACCATTTTCGCGACTACGTCGGATTTGTAAGAGAAGCTATTTGGCGTTATCGAGTTAGTGTATACGCGAAGAGTGAGAGAGGCAAGGAATAGCCAACGAATCACGGTTTAGCTCCTCGCTACAACCTCTTTCCTGCCTTTTTGCCGTTGGTCCCGTCTCTCTTAACATCTTTTTTTAATCCCTTTTTTTCCTGTTTCCACCCTAGTCGACGTTTCGCGAAGGTACTTACAGGACGAAAGATCGATCGTCTCTTCGAGGTACGACGACGGACGACGCACGGTTGTTCCCCGTTCTCTCTTGTCAACCCTCTCTCTTTCTCTCATCTCGCGCGCAAGCTTGTGTCCCGGACGAACTAAAGGAATCGAGTTCTCGTGTGGGTGGGAGGATGCTTAGTTAGGGAATAGCGAACGAGGGAGAGGAAGAGCCTCACAGAAGAGTCGCTTCATCGAGTCCGGAAATGGAACACTCGGAATTACGTCCGCTCCTGTCGCGATTGCCCGGAGGAATAAAACGAGAGAGAAAGTGAGAGGAAAAGACAGAGACCTTATGATTTTTACAATCTTTTCTTTTTCACCAATTTCATTTCATTTCTTTCCCATTTTATTTCTCAACGTTTAATGCAATTAGCCTCGAAATAATAAAACGAATAGCGATAATGAACTCGAGCTCGCCGAATCGAGAAAATCAATTTTTCGTTGTCCCTTGAAAAGTTTCTTTCGGATCGATACGATAATATTTATCCTCGTAACGAGGATTTTCGTTTTGTATCAATGTTCGATCCTTCCATTCAACGCGGTTCGTCTGGTACCATTATTAACTCGAGCTCGAATAGCTCTTATCTCGCGAGGGATTTTTTTTATTTAACGGTACGATTCTACGAGCCTTCTGTCTTTCTCTCGTTGCAGTGGTCGATTGTGCCGTTGGCGAGTGGGAAGAGTGGTCGCCCTGTGGAAACAGATGCGGGGCTGGTGTTCAAACTAGAACACGGGCGATCGTCCAACAGACGACCAACGGAGGAAAGCATTGTCCGCAACTCGAGCAATCGAGGAACTGTCACAGTTTCGCCGGATGTTCTCGCGACTCTCGTATCTTTCATTTAAAAGGTGAAACTTTCGACAATGAGATCCCGTTTTAAACATTTAACGAATAAACATGCTTAGGACTTTTTTTCCAGTGCCAGAACAATATCGTATCGAGTCAACTCAAAGGCCACGTCTGCTAAAATTGTTGTTATTATTATACTCTGTCTATAGTAAAATTTATTTCGAAGGTGGCAGTGGTGTAGGGAGTAGCGTTCCCGACTCACAACCAGTGGGTCGAGGGTTCGAATCCCGCCGACAGCAAAAATTTTTTTTCTCTTTTTCTTTATTTTCGATGGTTGGAAATCCATCTAAGAAAAGCTGTAGGTCCATCGGAGTGGTTGATGATGGAATTGAGGCTGGAAAATGGGTATGAGGTGAAGTAATACGCCGTACATTGCAATTTGTGCATACAACCAATCCCGGTCGGAGAGCTATGCATCACGTTATACTATCTATCAATTTATTTCGATCCAATCAACGAAATTGGGATTGCGAAATGAAAAAAATGTTCGCTCTCAATTCTCCTTCAGGCTTTATCTTCCTTTCGTGTATTTTTCAGACGTAGCTCTTCTCACACTTGCAAGCATGGAAACTTTCGCATCTACGAGCTCGAACGAAATAAACAACGAAGAAGGGTGAGTTAAATAATGCAAAGAGAATTAAAAACTGCGAAGCACGTGGCGGTTGTGTTTTAACTTCGAACACAAATTTCGAGAATCAAGCGTTTGCATTAAACCAGAGAGTGAATCTAGTTTTCTTAAACTCGGGATGTAAATACAATCGCAAATCGCGATTTTATCATTTTCTACAACAGGAATTTACCTCGTTTTCGTCGGATATCTGCTTGAGAAATAAACTTTAATCATCGTACGAACAATGAAACATCCGAGTTATAAAAATAATAGGATTTTGATTTTTTTCACATAGACTCGAAATTTTGTATCTTTCTTTGCGAAAATGCAACTGATTGCATTTATCGCGATAAAAACGATGCGTAGACGTACAGAGATTGACATTTTTATGAAAATCGATCGCTCAACGTGATCGACGCACTTGGAATTAAAAACTGAACAAAGGCTAATATGCAATTCTCGATTTACTCGATTGGCATCACCGATTAAACAAACGAATTTCAATCGACGTGCTTACGTGTCAATCCGACCTAACGAATTTCCTCGTTTTGATCCCGAGGTTTCTCCGCTCTTGGCGCGTACAATAAATTTTTGGGGCGATATGTCCACACGTGTTGTGTCGAATCAAACCCAAACCAATTGGAAACTTTATCCAATTAAAACAAATACGAATCGTACGCACGGGTTTCTGGTCGGGCTCGAAAAAACATGGAACGTCAAAATTAGACGCTCTTGGCTAATTTTGTTATTACTATTTTATTGAATTTTGTCATTACTATTTTATTGATTACCATTGTTGTATTTTCTTTATTGTTTCCCCTTAGGGTTACAAGTCTCCCATTTCTTCTTCTTTACACTCTTCCCTCGAAAAATCATGGAACGTCAAAATTAGTCTCCCATTTCTTCTTCTTTACACTCTTTCCTCGAAAAATCATGGAACGTCAAAATTGGACGCTCTTGTAAAATTTTGTTATTACTATTTTATTGATTACCATTGTATTTTCTTTACTGTTTCCCCTTAGGGTTACAAGACTTCCATTTCTTCTTCTTTACACTCTTCCCTCGAAAAATCATGGAATGTCAAAATTTGACGCTCTTGTCCAATTTTGTTAATACTATTTTATTGATTACCATCGTTGTATTTTCTTTACTGTTTTCCCTTAGGGTTACAAGCCTTCCATTTCTTCTTCTATACACTCTTCCCTCGAAAAATCATGGAACATCAAAATTGGACATCCTCGTGCAATTTTGTTATTACTATTTTATTGAATTTTGTTATTATTATTTTATTGATTACCATTGTTGTATTTTCTTTACTGTTTCCCCTTACGGTCACAAGACTTCCATTTCTTCTTCTTTACACTCTTCCCTATTGACATTGTCTTACTCTATGTTCTTATTCTACTTTATCCGCCCCTTATTTTACTACCTTATATTCTGTTTACATTTTCCTTATTCTACTTTCTTCGCCGCTCTCTCGCACGCACGCTCGTATTTTATTGATTACCATTTATCGAAAAAAGTTGCATTAAATAGTCAGTTGCTGACAACTGGTCGACTTTTATTTGACGAAAATGACGAATCAGAGAAACGACAATCTGTTAAACGTTTCGTCTCACAATTTTTATTTATTTATTTATTTCGATTGTACTCTTTTATACACGAACGTGACAACATACATATTTATAAAATGGCACAGGCGTGAAGTTGGGAAAGAATATCGCCCACCCACAGTTCTCGTCGTCTTCAAGCGTCAGTCTTTTCGATACATCGTCGTACCAGAGAGAAGAATCAACGATATCCAATTTCGTGCTTTCTGGGTTTTAGGTATTGCGCTACTTTCACGATCGTACGAGCTTCGAGAGCTTGTACCAAGGATTTTCCTGCTGTGACGGAAGAAGGTAAGCGAGATGGTTGAACGTTTTACTGGTTTGTTACTTGTCCATCGCACGTTTCATTTTCATCCAAAGCCTTTCATTTTTCAAAACAAGTTAATCCGCGAGCTTTCATCCGTTCGTAGTGATTCAAAAAAAAATCCTTTCTTACGAATATTACTTCTGTCACTGTGTCACGATCGAGTGGAGATCATCGCGATGTTGAAATCGAATCTGACGAAAAAGAAAATTGATCGTCGTTCGTGCTGCGTAGCTCGTTCTTTATCATCCTTGACATATTTACAATGGTACAGGCTGATAGCGTGGCTTGTAAGGTGGGAAATTGGGATTCGTCGAGGAGCTTGATAAATCGTTCGTAACACAGTAACGGCAAAGAACGAAGTTGAACAATTCCAAACTGTCGTAAACGAATCTGGAAATCGAATCCGGTACGAAAAAAATCCAAAATACCGGAAGTGTCCTTCTTTTCCCACGAAATTCATCCTATAGCACATCAAAATTCAATCCCAATGAATTAATGACACGCGTCCCTCACACTTTTTGAATGAAAAGAACGGATGCGTTTTGCGGTAAGAAAACAAATGTGGATGATGTCGTGAGATTGAAGTCGGTTGGAAATGTAGAAACGCGGGAAAGCTCGCGGTGGTGAGATTCGAAGGACCGCGGGAGGTTGTTTGTGTCGAGGAGTTGAAAGTTTCTCGAGTCTTTCGCGGAGGTCAACGAGAAACTTGTTTCGAGCGTGGCTAAAGGAAATTGGAGCGGGGCCCTTGCCTCTCCGTCATGTTCCCTTCTTTATAATTCTGCGTTTTAATCCGAATCAATCGACGAAGGAGTGATTGGACTAAAATGTGTGATTAAACATTGAACATTAGTTTGAAAATTGACAAGAGTAAAGAGAAGAAAGGGAGAAGGTTTACGACCGAGTCGATCGATCGGTATCTCGCGTGTCCGAGCGCTTAATAACTGCACGGTGTCGCCATCCCTTGCGTTAACTCCCTTCTTTTCCTCCTCTTATCTCACGTTCGCTTCAATTACGTTTTACGCTCGCTGCACCACGATTTCCCCTTTCCTCACTCCCCACCTCGTTCGCGTTTCTGCATTACATCTATCATCGATGTTGCCCAGTAGTTTTTCTTACACGTTGAAGGGTAAAAGGTCGTTGAAGGACACTAATCACTTTTTCGTTAATTAATCAATATTTGTAAAAAGAAGTTTCGATACTTTGATTATTTTTTATTTTTCATTGCGAGCGTTCATTCATCTCTTTCTCTCTCTCTCTCTCTTTCTTTTCATTTAAGGACTTTCTTCATATGGAATTCGCCACTGAGGAGAATTAGATTAGTTGTAGATAAAAATGGCAAATTTTATTCTTTTTATTATTATTCTTAGTTTATTTTATTTTTTGTATTTATTCTTGCATCGAGTTTTATTTTCTAGGTTCTTTCTTGTGAACTTTTGTGGGAATGGAACGAGTCAATGATAAAGGGGACATCACATTTTCACCGATTTTTTCGGATTTTTTTTTAAATGAGAAGAATTAATTAAAATTCAATCAAATTTTGACACCATTTTATTCATATTTCGAACAATAGTGTAGCCATTCCAATTTATATCTGGAATAAAAAGGTTTTTATTTTACATTAATAACTTATTTTCTAGCAATATGAATCTCAATGCAGGTGAAAATAATGACAATTAAAAATTTTACAGGTGTAGAAAAAATTTACTGTAACTTTCACCACTTTTTTCACTAATGATGTAAACAAAAATACCCTTACAATCATGATATCTTCTCAAAAGGTGCCTCACATACTTTGTAATTTCACAAAAAATCGTATTATCAATTTTCATAATGACCGGTTCATTATTTTCTGAGTTAGACTTCCCACAAATGTGAAAAAACTCATTTCGAAAAAAAATAACCTGCTGTACAGTCATTCCTGTAGTATGTACCCGGTGAGAGCTCGGTTCTATGCTGATAAAATGTAAACGTTAAGATAGTTAAGCTAACGATTTATTCAATAAAAAAAACTATTTTTTAAATCTCCTGATGTGGTTTCCCCCCTTAATTATTGTATTCAATAAGTGTTGTTAATATTGATTATTATCGTATCTCAGAAAATTCTTACAGTTTATCCCAAAGTATACTAGAGCATAATAAAGTAATCAATCAATCAATCCCCCCCCCCTCCCCTCTCTCCCCCTCTCACGCTCTCTCTCTCTCTCTCTCTCTCTCTCTCTCTCATTAGCATTCTTCCAATTCCTAATTCTCTTCACTTCGTTACTCTCCCATTACCATGCCTTTTTTCACAACGCGCATTCTTCTCTCTTTCGCCTATCCTTATTTCTTTTACTCCTCGGCTTTTCATCGCGTCGAGGGAAGAAAAAAAATTTTTTTTTACGAGCACACCTCGACTTATCGACCTTTTCTCGCGTGCTAGCGCATACGATAATCAGGTCGTGCTCGGTACCTCGTCGTACTTGTACGTACAATAGGTATACTACCCTTTTTTCCCCTTGTTTTCTTTTTTCTCCCTCCCTCTTTTTCTACATTGTGTTAGACACGAATATGGTGCACGTGCGCCATCGTGCGAGAAGGGTTATAAAGTCCCCGAAGTAACGATCGTACGAATTGTAAATCGCCCCCAAAGAACTTATACCTACCAATGCGAATCGTGCAAACTTAGAAACGCAAATGGTGGTCGTCTTTATTACGTTCTTCTCGAAAAGCTTCCTGTGCTTTGGATTTAGCACTTCTGTTTCTTAGTTTGCCGATTTTACATCCCGTACAATTATTCTGGTTGTCTTTATTACTTTCTTCTCGAAAAGCTTCCTGTGCTTTGGATTTAACGCTTCTGTTTCTTAGTTTGCCGATTTTACATCTCGTACAATTATTCTGATCGAACAGAAGACTTTTCGGTTATAAAATCGGATCCCAATATTTTCTTTGAATTTTTTAGCAACATTGGAAATCGTTGAATAAAATGTTTCAGGAACGGAAGTCTGCGCCATGTGCCGGGTCGACGTTGGTCCAACGAGATGCCCGGGCAATGGACATCATCGTGGACTCGGGGGAATCGGCAGATGGAAAATGATGACCTCGAAATCGGCACGATGTCATGGCAAATGGATAGGAGGAACGAACGTCGCGAGTCAATGCGATTCAGCGCCGTCCTGTCGGGACGTTACTCGTCGTCTCGTATTTGTTTGAGCAATTGGAATATTTATGCGCGCATGTGTGTGTGTGAGTTTGGGAGAAGGAGAGAGAGAGCTTGGAATATTTTTTCGGACGATCGATCGGCAAAGTCCCATCCGATGGTTTGTCCAAAATCGATGAGAGGGTGAAGTATTATTTATAATCCCGAGTGCGACCAATCGCTGAATTGTAGCAATTGTAAATAAATTACATAAGAATCTTTGAGCAAACGTGATCCAAATATTCGAGATAAATCAATTAATTTTCATCGTTCTTCTTATTTTGTTCCGGCAAATATTATTTGATAAAATTATTTGGTAAAAATTATTTTGTAAAATTATGTGATAAAAATTATTTGATAAAAATTATTTGATAAAAATTATTTGATAAAAATTATTTGATAAAAATTATTTGATAAACATTATTTGATAACAATTATTTGATAAAAATTAATACGTTTCAATTCTCTCGTGTTTATTTTTATCTAAAAAATTGTTCTGGAAGGAAATCAATTTAATTTTGCTGATCCTTGTCATGGTCGTTGATCGAAGGATATTAACGCAGCTGACAAAACTTGTGCCGATTGTAGCGATTCGGCATGGGACTGTATTTTTTTTAATCCGATGTTAACTATAAATATTGGACAGATAAGATTGTACAACGTTGCGATTAAACGGTTTTTCGTCCTGTTATTTATATCAGTAGACGTGTAAGCATGTGTTTGTGCGGAAACAATGATAATTATTTAGAAAAATCGAGAGAAAGAGAGAGAAAAAACACTGTACAACATATCAATGCGGAATTACGAGTGTGTATAATCATCTTTCTTCAAACGAACGGGACAACCTTGTAATTCCAATAAATAAATAAAATTGAGCGGTCGATCGTTCGATCGTTTATTAAAATTCCCAATTTTGATATCGATTTCCTGTATTTTGTTATCCTTTGTTTAAGGTAGTTTTATCTTGACGTTAAGATCGAACAATTATTTTCCATTTTTTCTCACATATAAAATGGCTTGTGGGCTCAAGTTAATAAAGAAAAATTTTTGCTAATTGACTAAATCACAACATACTCCAAATTCAAGGTCATCCAAGGTAATACGTACTTGCTGTATAATTACAAAAATTGCGAAAATTCTTTTCTTCAGATTTTTTTGAAAAACTATATGAAGCTTCTTTGATGTTGCATAAAAATGTATGCAAAGTTTTAGAAGGCTTTACCGAGTAGAAGCGAGGATATTTATGGATGAAAATGCAATTTTTAGTACGCGCTCTTATGAGACACTACCGAAAATTCTGATTTTCATCAATAAAAATCTCAACTTCCGCGTGGGAAAACCTTGCAAAAATTGTTACACACGTACATATGACATCTAAGAACATATATCCAAATTTTCAACAATATCTTAAGAAAACGATAAAACGATAAAACTACCTTAATATGCAGTCCTGCTCACGCTGACAACTCTGTTCCTGGGATTTGTGGACTATGAGTCGAAATTTGTTGAGGGATCGAGAATTAGCCGCATTGAGTGCAACGTTGAGGATCAGGGCGAGGGGCAAATCCTCCAAAAATTGCAGAAACTTTACATTTGGGCTTGGCAAACGGTGCTAGGGCGCTCATGGACCCTTCAATAACTGCCTCGCTAGGCAGAGTTGATGTCGAGAGCAGAGAGCACATTTTCGATCTTATAAATCTTCGTTGAATGAGACAAGGCACATTTGAGAGCATTGATAATAATGATAACAACCGATTTACTGTTTTTCATGAACCTTCTTTATTGTCGGTTCATGTTAGGAAATGTCCACGACTAGACGAGTGGAAAATTGAACTAGCAAGGACACTTGTTTTCTCGATGGTGAAGGCGACATCGCGGTTCGCGCGAAGAAAAAGAAAGAAAAACAAACATGAAAAATCGCAACATAGTATCGCGTTTCCGAAGATTAGAAGGAATCTCGAGTTCCGCAGGATGCGCATCGATGATAAACAGGACGCGGGTTAATTTGTGCACCACCAACAAATACGCTCTTCCTTGCATTTTGAGGTTTCCAATGACACGTGTCCTCGTGCGAGCGATTAAATGCACATAGGAACGATAAAAGAATTTATAATAAAAGGAAGATAAACGTACACGTGCCGAATGCGGAAGAGAATTAGCGAACTCGGTAATTCGCTGCATCCTGAGAATGTGCTATAAAAGAAGAATCGTTTGTCTCCCAACCGAAAGAAACGACCATCAGGTCCCACGAGCATTTCGATCCGTGAGGAATTATTCGAATTGAAATTAATCGCACTATCCACCGAGTTTTCAAAAGCGCGTATCCACCGCATCAAGGATAATTTGCATCCTTAACGAGTCGTTCATCCAATTCCAAGAAGGACATCGCACCTGTTGCACTCGACAAAATGGAGACGTACAGAAGCCAAATCTTGGCCTTGTTCAGTCGGCCCACCGAGCCGGTTTACATTCCGAAGGGCCCGTCCAATATCGTCTTCGACATGTACGCCAATGAATTGGTGATAACATTTATCGATCCATCAATTGGCCGGTTACACCAGCCGATCGTTCGTATTGTTGCGAGAATCCTTCGATCGAGTTATGATAACGTATCTCTTTTACAGCCCACTCGTTACCAGATATTCGCGGAGGGTTTGTTACATCGTTTCTCGGAGGGCATGGAAACGACGGTCATGACGAAGAAACAAATGGAATATCCGGATATGAGTTTCGCGCTGGAATTGAATCGCGACGTAGGCTTTTCGTACTTTTTACCGAAACATCGTAAGATCGCAGGTCAACTGGTAAACGTACTTATGAGTATGAAATCGTTGGATGACTTGATATCGATCGCAGTGTCCTATCGTGACAGAATCAATCCCGAACTCTTCGTGTACGCTCTGTCCATCGCGCTTCTTCATCGCAACGATACCAAGAATCTTCTAATTCCTCCTGTGTTCGAGATATTTCCCAAAAAGTTCTTTCTCAAAGCAACCGTGGCGAACGCCGCCATGGAAACTCATCTGATAAAAGAAGGATCGCGGGTAAGTTTCGCTCGAGGCTTATTTTTGCATCGAGCTCAAGAACCGTGAGGAACTTGCCTCATTTGCACGCTTTTTGGTTTGACAATTTTCCACAGAGTCCGGTACAAATACCAGAGATGACGGGAACTGCTCTACACGAATTAGAGAATCAACTCGCATACTGGAGGGAAGATCTCGGCATCAACCTTCATCACTGGCACTGGCATCTCGTATATCCAAACTTCGGGGAGAAAAGTGTCATTGATAAGGATCGTCGCGGTGAGCTCTTTTACTACATGCATCAACAGGTACTGGCGAGGTAAGTCGGCTCTCCCAGCTCCCCAAATATTCCCTTCGTTTCTTTAGCGTCTTGACAGTTTCCCCCGCAATTCTTACGGACGCGTCACGAATTTGAATTTGGGTGACGACAGATACACCTGCGAGCGCTTGTGCAATGGCATGGCGCCAGTGAATCCGCTGTTGAATTTGATGCTGCCCCTAAAGGAGGGCTATTATTCAAATCTGGATAGTAAGATGGCGAGCAAAATCTGGCCTGGACGCGCGAGCGGGATGACTTTACAGGACGTAGTTCGACCGGACGATGGACTGAACATTACTCTCTCCGGTATGGAGCGTTGCAGGGAAAGAATACTCCTGGCCATTAATGACGGTCGGGCGATGCAAACTGACAACTCGTACATCGCTCTCGACGAAGTCAACGGTATCGATATCCTTGGTAATATCGTAGAAACGAGCGACCTCTCGCCCAATAGAAACTTTTACGGAGATTATCACAACTGGGGACACTCTTTACTAAGCTACATTCACGATCCGAGAAATGAGTATAACGTGAGTCTGGTATACGAGTCGCAGTGTCTTTTACACTTTGGAGATTCGATTAAGATCCATCAATCCTTTGGTTACCCTTTAACAGACGTCCTTTGGCGTCATGGGCGATACCGCAACGGCAATGAGGGATCCGATATTTTACAGATGGCACGCCGCCATAAACGATATGTTCCATGAGCACAAACTCCGCTTGCCTAAGTATACTGAGGAGAAGGTGAGGTTACTATACGAGGGAGCTACTACCGCAATCGAATCGTCGACTCGCTATTCATCAAATTATCAAAATTTCAGTTGGGTTATCCGGGCATCAAGATAACGAACTGCCGAGTATTGACACCAACGTATCCCCCGAACCTCTTGTTAACGCACTGGAACGAGAGCACCGTTGATCTCTCGAAGGGTCTAGATTTTCAGCCACGTGGCGATATGCTTGTACAGGTTACTCATCTGAATTACGTCAAGTTCCACTATCAGATTAATGTGACAAATTATGGATCAACGCCGGTCATCGGTACCGTTAGGATCTTCATCGGTCCAAAGAACGATAAGCGTGGTGTTCCACTTAATTTCCGTACACAGAGAGAGTTGATGATAGAGATGGATAAATTTTACGTTCAACGTGAGAATAATCATTGTTCGAGCTAGAAACTCGACATCGTGTCCTTCGACACGATGGCGGGTTTGCAACGACGATCCTTATTGAAGAATGAGCCAACTGTTTTCCATTCTCAACAGTTAAATCTGGGGAAAACACGATTCATCGCGAATCGACCGACTCCGCGGTGACGATTTCATTCGAGCAAACCTTTCGCAATCTCGATGAGAAGCCTACTGGCAGCGGTGCAGTCGCTTTCGACATGTGTGGTTGTGGATGGCCCCAGCACATGTTGATACCAAGGGGAAATCAGGCGGGATACAACATGGTGCTCTTCGTCATGATTTCCAAGGATCAACCGATGGCGGTAAGATTCTTCTTTCCCACTTTCGTACATCGCCATTCCGTCATTTCACTTATGAACTGATCCTGTTTTAACCCACACTCCATCATCCAGATGGAACCGGTGGAGTTTACTCCCGATTGCCAATCAGCAGCGAGTTATTGCGGACTGCGCGATCGACAATATCCAGATCCACAGTCCATGGGCTATCCGTTTGATCGTTCAGCTCGTCGCGGAGTCGACACGCTGCCGCAATTCCTCACCTCGAACATGAAGATCGCGGATATAACTATTCGATTCGAAAACATCGTCAAACCAAGAATCAGGCGATCGACGGATCAAGATTAATTTGCAGGGAATTTTGATGTCCTCGCGAACCACCTTGGGCGCTATCACTGGGAACGACTGTTTTGTCAAGGTTTATGATTGATTCCAACGCTCGATTGGCTATCCAATCGCTCGCGATGTATTTTAATAAAGACATACTCTTGCTTATCAACGATAATTAGTTCTTAAACGTTTCTTAATTCTTCCGTATAGAAGAATAAGTAATTGGACATGATTCGTGTCCTCAACGATCCAGCGATTCGTATTCCTCTTTAATTCGGTTTAATTCGAAGGAAGTTGGTCTGTCCTATTTCCTATAGCAAACTATAGCCACTATACTCCAGCGTCCTTTTCCTGCTAAACGCTGAATTATTTAAATAATCGAGTTTTCAACGCTCGTTGGCGTCCTTTCTCTCTTTTTCCTCTAGCTAGCGCAAAACGCGAGTGCTCTTTTGCTGCCATGCGGGACAAAGGATTGGCGACAGAGGCACATGCATTGGGCAGATTCGCGAGGGTCACTACTACTACTTTCAACCTTGTCCTGCCTGAACTTTGTCACACGTATAATTTTTGCACGCGATTAAATGGACCGAGAGGGAATAAAAAAATGGCGTTCCATCTGACGGAGTCAAGAGTGTAGAGATGAAAACAAGCTACAGAGGGCTGGAATCGACCCGCCTTCCCTCCCTCTCTAATTACGTACCACCAAGCTTACTTTTAGTTACTAACGAGCGTCTTCTTGAATCTTCAAAGTTTGACGTTCGCCGCAACGAGGATACTTACGCGATAGTTGAAATATCGAGCTATCGTTTCGATGATACGCTATTCCCTGGTTATCGATGGTTTCTCTCCCCACTTCCTGTCTGCGGTTGAAGGAATTATCTATAGGAAAATTTTTGTATAATTTTTACATTATCACAAAATTCGTTCGATTAGACGATTTATCGAAATAATTTTCACTGGGTTTGAAAACTGGGGGAAGATCGATATGGGAGGACGATCTAAATTTTTAATCTGAGTCCTTTATGGAACGGTTGCAAGGTAGCAAGGTCGCAACAACGAACGGAAACACGTTTTCCTGCTCTCTAATTTGTTTTCCAACCTTTTTCCTCATCGACGATGGTTTCGTTGTTTGATTCCAGTATGGACAATACCTACACGTGGAAGTATTTCATTACCCGGAAGTGTGTAAGAGCGGACCAGTTTTCGATTCGCCAGCGAATGGATTAAAAACAAACGAATGCCCGGAGTGTAAAAAAAGTGTGCAAAAAAAGGAACGGAAATCGAGCCAAAAAAAAGAGGAAAGTGGAATGTCACGAATTTTTTTCTCCCAACAATTTGTACAAATTCCCATTGAAATTTTCAATTTCAATTTGTTGAGATGAAAAATGGACATTGAACTTGTATTTTAGAGTAAAATTGAAGTAATTATGGAAACATGAAGAAGAACCAGCGAGAATGAAAATAGTCGAAGTGGAACGAAACGATGAAATGAAATAGCATCGAGGCACCAGTGATATTGTCGTCGAGCGATTATTTATTGTCATAGGGGTGGATGCTAATTAGCCGTGTACTCGTTGCAGTCCGAGGGTTTGGTCCAAGGACACGAATTGCCCGTCGATTCTATAGAAGAGTACGAGAGTATAGAGGTACGTATTCCTCCCCATCGTTTTCACAACTTTCCATTGCGTATGTCAACGTTATAACGACGACGACGAACCGAGAACTTTGATTCCCACAACAACACGAGAAAGCACTTCGGTACTCGGTCCCTGAAGTTAATTGGTGCCTCTCGTTGATGAGACGATATCGTCATACTCGTTTTCCTTCTCCACGTTCCTTTCGCATCAAAAAATCCCAGCGTTTGATATTAATTGTAAATTCGTCAAAGTCCCAAAAGAAAATTGAATAACAACATCTAAATGTTACGAAAAACAGACATGACAATAAAAGTTCAAATTGTTTGAATACTTTAGGACAAGGAAGGACTTTCATAGCTCGTGCGAAGGGAATGAAAATGTTAGTGGGAGGAAAAATCTGTTGAAGATATTTTTATAATTTCTTGAAGAATAATAAAAACGGGATAAAATCTTCCTTTCTAAAGTGCTTCGCCGCAACTCGATTATGTATGACCCGAGTAAAGTCACCGATTCTCGAGGGAAGTGGATCCTCCAAGTTTTGTCACACCTCTACAATCGGATGAATATAAGTACCTATAATTAAATAATACAATGCGATGCTCAAAAGTTTGCACCCAACTTATTTCTCAATTAAATCTCACGGGTGGTTCTCGCGAGCTTTAGCTCAGGACTCTCGGTAGACGCTTGGAGCTTTTGTGTTGTGTTTCCTCGAGAAAGCAACCTGGCGCGTTTCTACCGTTTCCTTCCTTCCTTCCTTCCGTGACACTCCACGCAATATATTTATACGCTATATCGTTCGAACTCCCCGTTTCATTATTATCCTTTCCTGGACTGGAGAGAAGAGAAGAATCTCGAGAAATCTTTTTCACGTCATTCTTCGAAGCTGTAGGTACAAGCTTCAGAATTGATTTCAATGGTACATTGGGAAAGCTTCGAATGAAAACAGGAAATGAAATTTTTTAATACGACATATCAATTTTTGCTCTATAAATAAAAAATTTATTCCTGGATTAATTAAGGACCTGGATCTGGATTTACAAAGCCAACAGTGTTATATATAACCTAAAGCATTGTACATAAACGAA
The DNA here is from genome assembly GCA_030522965.1 of Tryphoninae sp. A BG-2022a. Taxonomy (NCBI): domain Eukaryota; kingdom Metazoa; phylum Arthropoda; class Insecta; order Hymenoptera; family Ichneumonidae; species Tryphoninae sp. A BG-2022a. The sequence continues at coordinate 21,746 of JAPYZT010000806.1, forward strand.
ACTGTTCGTTTTATCCTGGAAAATGTCAGAGAGCCCTTTTGATGATGAACATCACCGCCCACAATGACTTTAGCCAAAATCAAAGAAAATGTCAGAGAGCCCTTTTGATGGTGAACATCACCGCCCACAATGACTTTTGACAAAATTGTCGTTCGGACATTTTCATAAAACGCGTCACGTTCGAACACCCTGTTTCATTATTATCCTTTCCTGGACTGGAGAGAAGAGAAGAATCTCGAGAAATCTTTTCCACGTCATTTTTCGAAGCTGTAGGTACAAGCTTCAGAATTAATTTCAATGGTACATTGGGAAAGCTTCGAATGAAAACAGGAAATGAAATTTTTTAATACGACATATCAATTTTTGCTCTATAAATAGAAAATTTATTCCTGGATCGATTAAGGACCTGGATCTGGATTGACAAAGCCAACAGTGTTTTATATATAACCCAAAGCATTGTACATAAACGGAACTGTTCGTTTTACCCTGGAAAATGTCAGAGAGCCCTTTTGATGGTGAACATCACCGCCCACGATGACTTTTGCCAAAATTGTCGTTCGGACATTTTCATAAAACGCGTCACGGTACTTTCTCTCACAGGGTGTACATAATATTTGCATTTATAGAGCTTGCATGGGCTATTATAAATTTTCGGGACACAAAGAGGGCCCTCCGCTCGTCTCTGGTCGCAATCCTCGCAGCACACTTTCGTTTCACCTCGTATATATTCTGGGTTACCGTATCATTTTTTTAATACGTGTATGTGTGTGTAGGAACGTATGCATATACTATGGAACAGTTGCACAATTTTTCCAGCGCTTCTATATTTCTCTTTCGCTAAATTTACCTCCAGCCTTTGCATCGACTGATTTATATACATCTCTGGGCGGGTGGTGAGATATATATATATATATATAACCTTATATAACCTGGTTTCTATATAGATATATATGTATACGTAAGCAGGCAAGCGTCCTGCCCGCGGATACGAGTCTCCCACGGGATGCGAAAATCCCTGGGGAGCCAATAAAAAAGTATTATTCCAGGCAACTTGCGTGGTTAAAAATTTACGCGGGTTCCTCGCCGCTCTTTTTCCCAAAAAAGAAACCGTTGTATTCTACAGCTACTACGTCGTTTGTTTTTTATTTTTAAATTTGTTTTTTTGTAAACGAGTTTTCTACAGGGCGAGAAATCAAAAAATATTGAGAAAAAGAGAGAGAGAGAGAGAGAGAGCGATAATTGGAAATAAAATTTAAGGAAAACTGAATTCGTGGTGAAATTTGTATCGCGGCTATATTGTATTTTTGTTTTATTAAGTTACTTTTTGAAAGATTAGGAAAAGGCGAATAGCTTATCTCGGTTGGGCGACTGCCGTCGAGTTTTATCAAAACGTTTATCCGCGCCGGAGGTTTTCGTGGTTGTAGTCGAGCGTAGAAGAAGGCAGGATATAAATTTAACGATAATCATTGTCATATCGTGGCCAAAAAAAAAAATAGAAAAATATGATTCTTCGACTGAATTGTAAAAATAACAACCTCTGCCCCTCGAGGCGAATTGGATTTGGTTATTATTATTGCTTATTACAATTTTAAAATAATTTTTACAGCGACGGGATGAACGAAAATTCAAACAAGAAAGAATTTTCGACACGAGGAACGTTCGAAAAATTAAAATTCCGGTTCATAAATAAAAATAATAACCCATTTCCCTCGATTGAAAATACCTTCGATTATTATTATTGCTTATCCCGATTTAAAAATAATTTTAACAGCAACAAATTGAAGTTCCGGTGCGTTTTTAACGGAGTGCTTGGTAATAGTTTGCTTAGTAAATAAAAATAACAACCCATTTCCCTCGATTGAAATTAGCTTCGATTATTATTATTGCTTATCTCGATTTAAAAATAATTTTAACAGCAACGAGATGAACGAGAATTCAAACAAGGAAGAATTTTGGACCCGAGGAACGTTCGCAAAATTGAAGTTCCGGTTCGCTTTTAACGGAGTGCTTGGTAATAGTCCCAAGCATCCAGAGCAGTTGGCACAAAGAGGTGACAGTTGAAAACATGTGTGTGTGGCCAGGACTAGCTTGTATTGTTCCCTCGTCAGATAAATGTCCGTAAAATCCTCTCGGAAACGGGAGAGAGACAGCAACGTGGACGCCTTTGTTTGTACCCGGATAGGCGGAAGTACCGACGGAAAATCGTTGGTGTAACTGCACGCGTAATCCATACATATACACAAACACACATACATATTCGCGGACGTTAACGTTCGTTCACTGTCCGGTTGAAAAAAATAAAATAAAATAAAATGAAATGCATCAGCCATCTCATATTCCTTCCATCTCGCTGCATGCAACTTTAAATCCTGTTATATAAAACTCTCCTCGCGTTTTTTACAAAAATTGTTAACCATTCGAGTTTTCGCGAGCGTAATGTCGTTTACACCAGCATCGAGATGCTTTGAAAAAAATATGTATCGAGCTATGCCGTAAAATATAATGCGTCGGTAGATGAGGTCGTGTTAAAGGATTTGCAAGACCTCTTCAGTTGCCAGAGAGAATTTTCGATGCGTGACAGAGAGAGAGAGAAAACTGCAAACGCGCCACCGCTAACGGGAAATTAGTTTTGCCGTGAGCCAACGAGTTCGTTGATTGAGGCGTGCGTGTGTGCCTGTATTTTTATTTTCTCAACGTCAACGTGTATGAGCCAGCACACTGGTTGCTCGAAGCTCAAGCAGCACGGGAACACGACGTTCTACTCCTTGATGGTCGGATGTGTTCGTATACGAAACTCTTTCGTACAACCCCTTAGAGGAAACGTATTTTCCGCTGGACCGGATTTTCGTTTAGCGAGAAAAGAGGGTGAAAATCACACGCACATACCACACGTACTCGGGGCCAAAGATCTCATTGCCACCAGCTCGAAGTAATCGTCTCGATTAACGCCTCTGGCGGTTGCACAGTGAGCTCCTCCTCCAACACTGGACACCAACGTCCTTTTCCAATGGCAACTTTTATTCCAGATCTTCAACGTTACACCTTTTCTCGACTGTTTTCTTATTTGTATTAATAACATAAATTTTCTCTTTCTTTCTGTTTCTCGCTCATACTTTTTAGACTCACTCATAATTTTCTATAAATTCTTTAAATTACTATATGTGACGCGATTCGAGAAAAGGGAACTATGAGGCGAAATTGGAATTTTTCACGGCGAGCGATTAAAGAAATGAAAACCTATGCTCGTGCGCAAGTGATATCATTTTGGATAATTCATGTCTTGTAAAATTATGTGGATAAAAAAATTTTGATTGCATCACATGGAAAATCGGTTCAAAAATTTATGGTATAAAACGTAATCTAAAAATTGATTTTTTGCATCGTCGGTCCCTTTTCTCGGATTGTTCAGATATATTTAGCTGTTGGTGTACTGTGATTACTATGCTGATTAATCACCACCATATCACAACAATTATTTACTACTAGATTACTATAAATTCTAATACGCATAATTAATGTTATCAATACTCTACTAGTTTTAAGTAAGCTATTTACATCTAAATTTATTATGTTTCCCCTATAACTCACTAGGGTATCATAAATGTAATTAACCAATCCATCATTCCTCAAAGTTCCATTATTCAGCTTCATGTTTCCATTAGAGCTGCCAGTTGAAGGGAGAGTAAGCAAGGTGAATAACTATAACGAGGGTAATGATTATTAGGATTTGTCTGGTACTCGTATTTACATTTTCCATTACATTCTTCAGAGATCTACTGTTATCGTTAAGTTTTATGTGACATGCATTTTATTATTTTATTTTATTTTGTGTTATTATTTTATTATTTGATTTTATTATTTAGATTTTGATTTTTGAACAGTGTTTTCGGTATCAATATTTATATTTATTCTCATTATGCGATATTTATATATTATTTATATATTAGTATGGAATATTTCAATGTATTCAAAATGGAACCGAATTTTGGCCCAAAGTGCTACTAGGGCATAATAATCTGCCTATCACTCTCGTCACAGTGCTGTTCGCCATTTCGTTCGGGAATTATCCATTACCCAATCTTTACAAAGAGAAGCTTTTTTTTGTTTTTATTTTTTTCTTCCAAAACAATGCTCTTGTACATAACTTGATTCAAAATAAAACTAAGATTTGTTAAAAGTAAAATTGAACGTCTGTACTTTGAGAACTACGATGACGATTTGGAGGTGTTCGTCATTTCCAAATGTCGAGGATACGAGATGAGAAACAGAGACAGCGGGGAGGGAAGAAATACGAGATAGCAAAAAGGAGGAAAGAAGAACATCTAAGGAGAAGAAGGAAGAAGAAGGAGGAAATGTAAAAATAGACAAAGGAGAGCGACGAATGGTAACGAGGAGTACAGGAAGTGATTTTGCGGCTAGAGTCGTTGTTGTGTTCGAGTTTGGTGCGTTATCAGGATCGAGTAAACCGCGCCGTATCCTGGCCAAGTTGGTATAAAATGGGAATTCATCGTTCGTCGAAGCATCAAACAGTTCGAGTCGTCTCGTGAACAAAGGTGTATCGGCCTCGAGCTCCCACCAAAGTTTCAATTCGTTTCTCGCAGTAGCAGTAGCAGCAGTAGCAGCACTTCCTTTTTTCATTCGTCGAGCCAACTCCGTTGTAAAATCGTCGACGAAATGGCATCCAACAACAAAGGAATTTTGTACCTGTTCGATCGTCCAGCCGAGCCGGTTTACGTTCCAAAGGGCGAGGGCAAAGTCGCCTTCGACATACCCCCGGATTATTTGGTAAGATTCGACACCATTGGTGATCAATCCTAAGAAGAATTGTCTCGAATCGCATCTTTATTCCACAGCCGAACAGATACCGGAAGGTCGCCACTCAGGTCTTCAATCGTTTCAACGATGAGACCGAGTCGAAGATTACGGTGAAGCAGATAACCCTGCCGGATTTGAGCATTCCCATGCAGCTCAAACGTCGCGATCCATTCTCTCTATTTATCCCGAAACATCGGGCGATCGCCGGTCGTTTGATCGAGATATTCATGGGTATGCGAACGTACGACGATTTGCTCTCGGTTGCTGTCTACTGTCGCGATCGTCTCAATCCCAATATGTTCATCTACGCTCTCTCCGTCGCGATTCTCCATCGTGATGACACCAAGGATCTTCCCGTTCCTTCCCTCGCGGAAATCTTCCCGGACAAGTACGTCGACAGCGGAATTTTCTCCAGAGCGAGGGAGGAAGCCAACGTTGTCCCGACAGGTTCTCGGGTAAGTACGCATTCCTAGATTATAAAATGTAACCCGCGTTGGGGCGGAGGATTATCGAAGTGGGCCGAATGTTGCGCAGGAACCGATCGAGATCCCAAGAGATTATACGGCCTCGGATCTTGATGAGGAGCACAGGATCGCCTACTGGAGAGAGGATGTGGGTGTGAATCTTCATCATTGGCATTGGCATCTCGTTTATCCGTTTGACGGTGATTTGAGAATTGTTAACAAGGATCGTCGTGGTGAGCTCTTCTATTACATGCATCAGCAAATAATGGCGAGGTGGGTGAATCTTTCCTCCTTAACTGGACAATACTTACCACTTCTTCTTGTCTTCGATTAATCCAAACTTCTTTGATTAATCCAAATGGAACAGATACAACGTAGAGCGTCTGTGCAATTATCTCGGTCGGGTCAAGAGATTCAACAACATACGGGAACCAATACCCGAGGGTTATTTCCCGAAGCTCGATTCTCTCGTTGCGAGTAGGACCTGGCCATCGCGCCCTGCTGGAACCTCCCTCAAGGACATCAATCGACCCGTCGATCAACTCCAATTTGATCTCGCCGATCTCGAACGGTGGAGAGACAGAATTTACAAAGCCATTCACGTCGGCTCGGTCGTCAATTCTCGTGACGAGAAGGTCCTTCTTACCGAGAAGAATGGTATCGACATTCTTGGAAACATCATGGAAGCGAGCATCCTCAATCCCAATCCAAACCTCTACGGTGATCTTCACAATCTTGGACACGTTGCCATTTCTTATTGTCACGATCCGGATCATCGTTACTTGGTTAGTTAGGTCTCAGGTCGCAAGTCAGGATGTTAATCTCAACGAGAGCTTTATTTTACACTCCTTCGTTTCAGGAAACTTTCGGTATCATGGGAGATTCCGCGACAGCCATGAGGGATCCGATATTCTACAGATGGCACGCTTTCGTCAACGACATTTTCCTCGAGCATAAGAACACTCTACCGGAATATTCCATTGCTCAGGTGAGAGCCAAACGTCCAAACAAAATCGTAAGGTAAACTCGTGGGAACGACGTTCGGTAACGACCTTCATTCGACCTTTCAGTTGGAATATCCCGGTATCGAAATATCCGGTGTGCAATTGGTAACGCCAAATGTAGCACCCAATTCGATTTCGACCTTCTGGACTCAGAGCGACATCGATCTCTCCAGAGGTCTCGATTTCAGTCCAAGTGGTGCTGTTTTGGCGAGATTCACTCACCTCAATCACACCAACTTCGTATACAGGATTGACGCGGTAAATAAAACTAGTGCCCCGCTGCTAGGCACCGTCAGAATCTTCATCGCTCCCAAGGTGGACGAGCGTGGTCTGCCTTTCAACTTCCGTGCCCAAAAGGAGTTGATGATCGAGATGGACAAGTTTGTCGTTACCCGTAAGAGAAATATATATCACTCTCTCCCTCTCTCTCTCTCTCCATGACGATGATTCCATCGCAAAGAAGAACTCGATACGATCATTCAATCCATTAATTTCTGTTGCACAGTTCGACCCGGAAACACGGCGATCGAACGCAGTTCAACCGATTCCTCGGTGACAATTCCCTTCGAGAGAACGTTCCGCAATCTTGACAATAACCGTCCAACCGGAACCGCCCTCGAGCGCTTCAACTTCTGTGGTTGTGGATGGCCCCAGCACATGTTGGCACCCAAGGGTAGTCGGGAAGGTTACATGATGGACCTCTTCGTCATGATTTCCAAATTCGAAGATGACGTTGTAAGAACCCATTTTTGTCATTATTTCTTGACTCCACTCTGGAACAAGTTATTTTCCAACCTACGATCACAATCCATAAACACCCTTCTTTTCCACAGGTTCAACAAGATCCCTCTACCGGATGTAGCGATGCTGTCAGCTTCTGTGGTCTTCGCGATCGCAAATACCCAGACGCCCGATCAATGGGATATCCCTTCGACCGCAGACCACGCAACGGAGTCGAAACATTGCCGCAATTCCTGACCCCGAACATGGCGGTTACCGAGATCCAAGTTCGATTCTCGGACACCATCAGACCGAGACAAGCCACCCCTCCTCCTCGAACTTCTTAAACTTCCGACTCGCTCAACCAGCTCGACTCTGCTGCTGCTACTGCTACTGGACCCTGGAACGATTTTCAATTTTCTCAATATTTGTAATTCATTATTGTCTCTATTAGCTGATTAATGTTTCAATAAAATATATAGCGTATCAAATTAATTTCCTGAATTTTTAAAAATCTTGACGATACCTGCGACTCTCCTGCTCTCATTCTTGATAGGGCGTTGTTCCACACGTGAGGATAGGAAAATCTGTAAACATTCTCGATTCCTAAAGATTCTTGTACAGTGGCGTTTTGCCAAGCCTCGGTACTATCCTGGTAACAATCTATGAATTTTGTAGCGATTGCTAATATTGACTCTGTTGGAGAATTGAAAATTTAGCACGTTTGTCCACCAACTTCTCCTCCTCCTCTTCCTTCTCCTCCACGCCTTGGAGCCATGAATTTGATCGATCGCATGGAGGAAATGCCTCATTTATTCCCCCGCAAACGCTCGTTTCCAACAGCAAATATATATTCTCCTGTTTAATTCCTCGGCTGTGCTCGTACAGCACTTAAATTGAGAATCACGCTTTCGATAATGCGCAAAACAAAAGATAACTCCCGTACGGTAAGTATACATAACAATGTGTACGATGATGAGATTGGAGATGAAATTATTTCCGGAGGGTGGACAATTGGATATGCGAATCGAACAACGTTAATTTCACGCGTGCCATCTCGTCGATATAAAAGATAATCCGATATGCCTGTTCATTGGATCTCGATTTTCTCGACGCGATTTTCCATACTACAATAAATTTATTTAACCAACGACTTATCAATATTTGGACGAGAAATTAAAAAAATCTGACCCTAAGAATATTTGACGTTTGATCAATGTTTGAAAAAATCTTGAATTTTCACATTGATCCGGAAAAATTAAGGGAAAAGTCGAGTTATTCGTTATCAAGATGGATCCTTTTTCCTAGCTATATTGGAGTATCACCAGGACACTTAATCCCGTAACAAACAAATTTCGGATCGTCGTTAAACCTACGAGTGTTATCTCTTCGTGAGTATCGAGGAAGACTTATTTAGGGAGCAATAGTTCAAGCGCGCCTCGTACGTGCTACGATTAATCGTTGTGGATAACGGTAAACAATTACCTAGCCACATTCGCGAGGGGAGAGCGTGGTTGCTTGTGTGTTTGTAAATATACGTACATAGAAAGAAAGAGGGTGATAAAAGGGAGCCATGTGAGAGTTGTTTGTATTTATCGCAGCGATGTGTTTGCGAGAAAACCTCGTGGAAAGATTCCTTCGTCCCTCCCATTTGAGATTAAGGCTTTTTGGATTCGTCGAGCTTTTGCCTGGAGCGTTCTCAACCCTATAGTTAGAGGTTAGGGCATAAATTCGTTGTAGAACGAGGTTCGAGACGAAGGCGACGCAACAGCAGGGATTGCGTCGGATGTGACGTGCCACCCTTAGCTTCCCTCAACTTCCCTCATCCTCACTCTCTCTCTCTCTCTCTCTTGTTTCGTATCTAGCGCGGTTTCACGTATAAATCATCGGATCCGTAAGAGGGCTCGTTGTACGTACGTGACACTATCTTGCCGAGAGAAGGGTCCCCTCGCGACACCTGGGGCCATCATCAATTATAATTTTCTGACAATTTCCCTCGGTAACGTTCTCATCGCAAGGGTAAGAGCTCATTTTACACCTTTTCCCCAAACTTTAAACCGTCAAACATAAATCCGAACGATATCTTCTAGTTGAAAAAAATGCGTTGACACGAAGATAAAAAAAATAAAAAAATTGGAGATTTTCACGATTGGCTGGAATTCGAGCCATTGTTTAATTGTCCTCTTAGCATTCCTCGGCTATTCAATGTTCAACCCAATCGCTTTCATCAAACTTCCACTCGTAATAACCAAACTTATTAAATACTTACATCTTTGTTCTATTTTTGTTGTTTTTGTTGACAATTTTTCTCGTTAACGTTCTCATCGCAAAGGCAAGAGCTCATTTTACACCTTTTCCCCAAACTTTAAACCGTCAAACATAAATCCGAATGATATCTTCTAGTTGAAAAAAATGCGTTGACACGAGGATAAAAGAAAGAAAAATTGGAGACTTGCACGATTGGCTGGAATTCGAGCCATTGTATAATTGTCCTCTTAGCATTCCTCGGCTAATCAATGTTCACCCCAATCGCTTTCATCGAATTTCCACTCGTAATAACCAAACTTGTTAAATACTTACATTTTTGTTCTATTTTTGTTGTTTTTGTTGACAATTTTCCTCGGTAACGTTCTCATCGCAAGGGCAAGAGCTCACTTTACACCTTTTCCCCAAACTTTAAACCGTCAAACATAAATCCGAACGATATCTTCTAGTTGAGAATAAAGTGTCGACACGAGGATGAAAAAAGAAACATTGGAGATTTCCACGATTGGCTGGAATTCGAGCCATTGTATAATTGTCCTCTTAGCATTCCTCGGCTAATCAATCTTCAACCCAATCCCTTTCATCAAACGTCCGCTCGTAATAACCAAACTTACTAAATACTTAAATTTTTTATTCTATTTTTGTTGTTTCTGGTTTTTCGTTCCTGTCCCACATTATAGGAACATGCACACGCTACAACTGCCACGTTCTGATTTTATGATCCGTGGAATAAGGTAGTTCGTATTCGCGAGGAGCCACTACTTTCTCTCCCTCTCTGCTTTATGTTTGTAATTAATGTAACCTCTTCCCCTCCTCCTACCGGCAACCTGACTCCACCTCACGTTTGCTTCGTCCTCTCCACCCACGCTCTGTTCCATCCATTACCATAATCCTTCTGGTTGCCTCGTAATACACGACTCTCCTACCCACACGCGCATCCACGTACGAACGTTAATTTATACTTGGAATACCGACCGGTTCCCTTTTAGCCATTAACTTTTGTTAATACCGCACGCGTGCTCGTTAACTCCTGTTAATCCGGCATTGGGATCGAATCAGGGATTTGCCAACTATCTCGTATACCTTTCATCCAACCTCGACTGGAAATTACGACCGTATGAAAACAACATTATGACACTTTTCGTCGTGGATTATAAAATTGTCTCTATCTCTCTCTCTCTCTCTCTCTCTCTCTCTCTCACTGGAACGAATCGATCAATGAGAATGATAACGTTATTTAATAAAGTTGGAAAAAGTTGGCGAAAGCTAATCTTCCGGGACCAGCGTCGTTTCTCGTATAACCATTGAAAATCGATTAAGAGGAAGACGATCGCCTCGTTGGAACAAGCCCCAGGGAATAAATGTTCCTTCCTAATATCGCGCGAGGACTTTTTACGTTTTTTTTTCCTTCCTTTCTCTCTTTACATCCAGGAGCGAAGCTCTCAAACGTCCATGAGGGTCGGATCAAATATTTAATCGCAAGGGCCTTTTTCTTTGGATTAAACGCGATCGTTTCGTGGCTGGGCGATTTCTAAATCGGATGAGAATATCGCACGATTCTCGTGAAATATAGTACTTTTCGCATTTGGGCTTTGCCCTTTCCATCCTCACTGCTCCGATACTTAATTCCTTTTTGTACAACGAGATGGAGAAAAGGGGCTTGAAATCCGATTAAATACATCCGCGAGAAGCATCGGGAGATTCGAGAGATTCGAGGGTCGTTTTATACCAAACGAGAGGGTTAATTTAACCCAACGATTTTACATAATCCAACCTCACGATTATTCTAGGACGATCGAGACCTTACTCCTCTGTTTGTCTTTTTTACCAGCTCTTTCTTTCCTATACGTCGACCGGACAATTTCCTGGTTCTCCCATCCGTTAGTGGCTTCCTTTTTCGCCAAAAGATCAAGTCCAAGCACATTGTTTCAATAATAAAGATAATCGTTCGATCTAACGATTAACATAACTTTCCTTTCTTTCCTTCTAATCGAAATAGTATTACGAATTATTTGTTGGGATATTCCTTTTCTTCCATAGCTTTGTATTCCTTGATAAAAAAAAGGGATGAAAAAGGTCGAAGCTACAGCCAGCCAATTTCTCGACCCCGTATTATTTATTGTCGGCAGAAATAAATCCCTACTTGTTCGTTTCTACGTTATATCTCTCTAACACCGAGGTACCGAGTAGAGACGTTCTATGGACTTAACCACCGGGGATCTCTCGTTCCTCGCGGCAGGTATGGCGGGATAATCAGTGGCGTCGTATCGATCTTGGAGGTAAGCCCGTGCCCTATCACGTCAGAGACAGCCAAGTCTCCGCCGCTTTGTCCTATTCTTTCTCTCTCTCTCTCTCTCTCTCTCTCTCTCTCTCTCTCTGTTTTGCTCACCTCGGGTAAATCCTACCAGGCTCCTTTTGAGGTTCGACGCAATACCGATATAACGAGGAAAGCTACGAAGCCCAGTGAGACCTTAGCACGGTGCGGAGAAGGACTCGCTTCGGATCGCGAAGGAAGGAACGATTCTACGCTCCGATGCTTCCTCGAGTATATCTGTATGTTATATGAGCAGCAAGACAGAGATGGAGAGAGGGAGCGAATATAAAGCCAGCGTTGACGCTATTTGGTGGAATTGGTGCTTTGTTCGTTACGAGCTCTTCGTATCTCTGTGACATCTCCCTCTCTCTCTCTCTCTCTCTCTTTTGATCCGATGCGACAATAGAGCCGTGAACAACCACGCTTGGTATACACAACGATAGATTTATATATAGATACGTATGTATATACGAGTGGCGAATGTCCACGCGACACTTCGAACAGGGACGATACACCCTTGGAACTTGCCATGAGATGAAATGTCGATCATATAGTTTCAGCCTGGTCGTGAATCCAAATTTGATTTCGAATATTTTGGACCAATCTCACTTTCGCTGGAACGTTTCTTGATCTCAGAACTATAAAAAGAACGTTTCATTGTCTTCAATGTTTTATCTATTTACAATGATTGAATCGATTGATATTAAAAATTGATATATTAATCACTAGTTATTGATACTGATAATTAATAGGTCAACTGATCCGGCAGCGAACGAACGTAGCCTTCTTTTGGCGATATGCCCTTGGAACTTTAGACGAGATTCAATGTCGATCATACCGTTTCAGGCTAGTCGTCGATCCAAAATTGATTTCCAATATTTTGAACCAATCTCACTTTCGCTGGGACATTTCTTGATCTCAGAACTATAAAAAGAACATTTCATTATCTTCAATATTTTATCTATTTACAACGACTGAATCGATTCAGAACTATAAGAAGAACGTTTCATTATCTTCAATGTTTTATTTATTTACAATAATAGAATCGATTCATATCAAAAATTATTATATAAGTTACTAATTATCGATACTAATAATTAACAGGTCAACTGGTTCGGCACCTGCGAACGAACGTAGTTTTCCCTTCGCGATATGCCCTTGGAACTTTAGACGAGATTCAATGTCGATCATACCGTTTCAGGCTAGTCGTCGTTCCAAAATTGATTTCCAATATTTTGAACCAATCTCACTTTCGCTGGGACGTTTCTTGATCCTAGAACTATAAAAAGAACATTTCATTATCTTCAATATTTTATCTATTGACAACGACTGAATCGATTCAGAACTATAAGAAGAACGTTTCATTATCTTCAATGTTTTATTTATTGACAATGATGGAATCGATTGATATAAAAAATTGTTATATAAATTACTAATTATCGCTACTAATAATTAACAGGTCAACTGGTCCGGCACCTGCGAACGAACGTAGCATTCGCTCGATTCCCTACGGTATACTCGACCTCGATTAACCCTTCGTCCCTTTCGCATGATCGAATCGTTCCTATATACATTTATAATATTAGTGTGTAGAATTCGAGCTTCGAGGAACGAGTAGTTACCCAAGACCTATTACGGAATCGGCAAGTCGGATATCTCGATCACGCCAATATAATTCTCAATTCGAAGTTGTCTTCGCCGAGAGTGAGATGGAATAAAGTGCTGCGAACAACTTTGATAATGGCCACAGCTCGGAGCCCAAATGAGATTTATTCAACATATAGATGTATATATATATATATATATATATATAGGTGTTTATATAAAGAGAGAGGGGGAGAGAAACCAATTCGGCTGTCGTCGCCAACCCACGAGTCTCGTAATTACCCAAAAGTTATAGGAACGATTTCGTCGACGAGCCGTCGATCGTAATTAACGTCCATGATTATGATCATTACTGATGGATACAAACTATGCGAACATTAACCGAATACTTGTACGTGCCATAGTGTCGAACGAGGCCGAGTCGATAGCTTTTCTAATAACGACATCGTCCTCTCTGATAGCATCGAGATCACGTATTTCGTACATACACGTATAAACCATCGTGCACGTCGATCATCCTCAGAGACAAGAGAGCGATTCGAAGCGATTGTTTCGTCGAGAAAGAAAATTTAATGACGAGCGTAAGCTTCTCCACTGACAGGAAACCGGAAGTATTTTGAGAAATGAAATAAGAATGAAACGATTTGACTACGTATAATTTTTGAAAACAGGAATATAATAATAGTTACAATAATCACAGATAGCCTAAGCTTATTGTTCCATCGATGGAAAGGATTTAATTTGTATTTTTTTCTCCCTGATCTTTAAGATAATAAAATAAAATTGTCGTCTATCTTTTCATCAGCAATGTGAACAACGTTTACTCGTGGTTTTTAAAGCGATTGATCTATTTTTTAAAATCGGTCAGTCTATTTTTATAGATGTTCTTCATGAACGCATAATTAACGATAAAGTAGGGATAACGCGTTTGTGCGTAACGCGCACACGAGGCTCGATACAGCTATTTTTGTTCAATTTATTTTATATTTACGTGGTAGATATCGTTTTTGAATTAATGATAAAGAAAGTAATATAATAATTAGAGATATTTTTTTTAATTCTTGTGGGAAAGGGGAGGTTTTACACGTATATCTCTTTGACTGCGAAAAATATGCGGCAATATTCACCAAGATGTACGTATTGAAACCGGAAACCGAGAACCATACGCCAGTCGGAATATATTTCCGTGAGATAACGATCTCACCCAACCCCCTCCACGATCTCGTTCAAATTTTTTCTCAGTCTAGACGGGAAGTTGGTCGTTATCATGCTCGAACGATGAATAGAAAAAGTTGGATAACATTGATAACCGCAGTTTTTAAATCTCTCAAAAAATTTCTTCAATTTCCCAGTACCATCTCTCTAAATCTGAATTAGTGAAATTTCACTACATTTTAGTCATTTGTCATTAATTTATTTAGCGAAAAGTGGGTCACTAATGATTAGTGAAAAATCACTAATTCGATTAGTTAAAAATGATCGCAATAAAAATTAGTAACATTTGACTATACAATTAGTAGTCAACACAGCTAATACGTTCATGCACCAGACGCTTGTAATTCTTCGCGTGAATAATATGTAATAATCTCATACGTACCGACGAGAAAACGAAACGTTCATACACTTTTTGCTTTTCCCCTTAAAACTTTTATAAAATAAGATTCGCCGTTTCGCACTGCACATGAACTCACTGACACGAGAAAATAACGCCTCCGACATCACAATGGCAGAGGAACGGAAGTACCGGGTCGGGAGCTCGCGCCTGTGATTGGTCGATCGCTGAGTCCTGTACTAATTGATTAGTGATCGTGTAATATCACTAATGAATTAGTAAACTGTATTGACTAAATAATAGTCTTTACTATTTGTTTACTATTGTATCAGTGAAGCGGTACGTTTATCACTATTTCACCAGTAGAACGTGCATTCACTAATTGAATTAGTAAATGTTTACTAATTCAGATTTAGAGAGTATGATTGGTGGATCGCTGAGTCCTGTACTAATTGATTAGTGGTCGTGTAATATAACTAATGAATTAGTAAACTGTATTGACTAAATAATAGTCATTCGTATTACTAATTTGCTTTAGTAAACCTAATTTACTATTTGTTTACTATTGTATCAGTGAAACGGTACGTTTATCACTATTTCACCAGTAGAAC
>JAPYZT010000807.1:0-33809 GCA_030522965.1 Tryphoninae sp. A BG-2022a
TAAACTGTCCATTTAATCAACGTATTATATTTTTCTAACAAAAGCGTTCCCATAATGATTGTTCGTCACCATAAAAACTATAAACACAAATATTTGAAAATGTTTTGATCAATCTATCAAATTTGTTATTTACAAATATAAAAATATTATTAAATGGAAATAAATTATACAACGATATAAAAATATACAAATATAAATAAGAATGTAGAGTGAATATCCGCATTTGTATAAAAATCACGATTATTCCTATTATTTTCGGAGCAGATGTGCTCACAAATGTTACCAAGAGAATTGTCCTTAGCTGCACCGCGTTCGATAATAATTACATCTTCTCCCCCCTCCTCCTCCTCCCAGTCTTTTTCTCTCTCTCTCATTGTATGAGATTAGCTCGGCGTACATCACTTCAATTATGTAATATTGCACTCGTAATCTAATCACGCGCTCGTCATACTATATACGGCGAGACGAAAGAGCCGACAGCCGAGGGTGACGGGAAGAGGCAAAGGGGAAGAAAATTCGCTGTAATGGATGAGGGATCGTCACTCAACCGCGTAAAATAGATTTCTCTCTCTCTCTCTCTCTCTCTCTCGTCGTCAAAAATTCAGCAGTACGAACGTTACTTAACCGCACAGCCGATATCCGCATGGCAATATGAACATGCGAATGAAATAAAACCGTTTGCTTTCCAACATCCAACTAATTCGGAAAATATGTGTCAACGATAGATTACCAAATTTTGAGACCGAGATTGAAAACAACTTACGACAGTTCGTAATCGATTCTAACTACATGAAATTTTCAACGCTTCTGTCAATTAAATTTTGCAAAACGATGGCATAATAAATGTCTCCAAACGCGACGAACCTTCCGTGTCAATTCAGAATTTCAAATTTCACGATAAATCATTGCATAATAATTAAAATTTGAAATTTGCATTTTCAATATTTCTTGAGAAACGAGTATTTCTTATTATCGCGTTTCTTCTTTTTTGTCAAATGCAGTTCTGTCGCGAGAGTCATGAAAAAAAACGGGCGCGTTATATTTACAACTGGAAAGTAAAAAATTTGCGAATCTTAAATTGGCGATGACATCACGGACTCTCGTTTACGTACAACAAACTAAAACTTCGTTATGGGAAGTTTTGGGCGAGTGGGTAAGTTTTCCTCGCGTAGGTTCAAGTTTTGTTCCCTCGGTTCTCGTCAAACACTGAGAAATTGCTGCTTCACCATCCTCGCTCAGTCGTATTTCTTATTAAATATTAAATCTGTTTTTTTTTTTCACCTAATATTTTCCGTTCTGACGAACATCCTCCCTCCTACTGTTTTTGTTTCTCGACTAGCGTTAACAGATCTTCGAGGAAAACGCGCGTGAAGCTAAACGCAAATTCGAAACGAAGAGACAAAAATTTTGGAATAATTTTTTCATTTTTCTTTAGCGTTTTTATTTTTTCCGTTCCAACGTCGCCCACGTGAAAGAACAAGAAAATTAACGACGTCGGAAATACGAGGACGCGTTTGCGCCCACGTGAAAGATGCTCGAAGACGAGAGAGAGAGAGAGAGAGAGAGAGAGAGAGACGAGAGTTTCAACCGTCGACGACGTGGAGAGACGACAATCTCGCGGATGAAATGAACTTTTCAACGCGACTAAAAAGACTTTGTGAAATTCGCGCGAGAAGAGAGATAACCGGGATATGAGTATACACACGCGTGTGTCTCGTCTCGTTCGAGGGACGAACTTTTTCCTACGAATCGGGAGTCCTTTCTCTCGGCGATCTTGGTGGTAAAAGCCAGAAAGAAAAGAATTAATGAAAATGTTTCACGGCATAGTCGCATTTTTTTTTCTCGTATCTATCGCGGCGATAACGAAAAACTGAAAAGAAAATTTACGAAACAGACAGGGAGAAGTTTTTTCCCTTCGAATTCCGGGGAATAATGCCGCCCCCGTCGTCGTCGACGAAATTTCGATACACAAAAAATAAATTCCACTTGAAAAACGTCGCGGGGAAAGCATTTTATTTCTTTTCGAATGTCAATTTTTCCTATCGACGATCTTGTCGGGACAACGAGTTACAATATTCCCGACGTTGCGTCACTGTTTCGCTCGTATCGGTCGCAACGATAACGTAAATATACGAAAGTAAAATTTTTTCGAACAAAACATAAGAACATCGTAACGTTTTTTCAGGTTTCAGGTGTAACGTATTCCCCTTCGACGAAATTTTCCCTGAGCGAACAAAGAAAAGAACGATTTCAATTCGGGGAAACTACGCGCGCCATTTTTTCGTTTACAAAAAATGAAAATATTAAATTTTTTCCACCATGACGTTAAGTTTGTTTTTTGTTTTCGGCTTGTTTCATAACGTACAAAAAGAGGGGGGGAAATAAAAAACAAAACGTTTGGTAGCGAAGGAATTAATAGCCGTACGTTATTGCTATAGGAAAATAGGACAATTTATGTTTTTCTCTGTTTGACGAGCGCAGGATCGGTGAAACATTTGTTATTCGGTAAACACGCAATTATTCGAGGATAAACTTGCCTCGGTCTCGTGATTCGCGTCTCCGACAACCTTTTCTATATTCCCGTGCTAAACAAACCCGGAGATTTGCCGCGAGTCCACCAAAGCGTCGCGTTTCCAGTGAAAGCGAAGCTCTCTATTATACATACGGAACTGTAGAGGGAGTGCGAGAGAAAGAGAAAGAAAGACAGAGGTTCCAGTCTGCTGTTGACTTTTTAATCAGATGCAAATCGGTCGCTAATTACGTCGCGGCGCCGTATTATTAATTAACCGGGAGTTTGCGAGTCGTAAGCTCACCAGTGCCAGAAGCTTATTTTGTAATTTTCGCAGAAGGGGTCTCCTCGTTGGAGCGAGGTAGTGACAAATCCTTGCAGGAAAAGTTTGAAAATTTCAAACCAAAATCGTATTTCGACATATATATATAAGGAAGAAAGTTTAACAATCTTGGGCCCTCGATATAGCTTTACGAAGAAGATGCAAATATCTATATATGTATATACATATATAGTGTTTAAAGCATTTTAAAGATCGAGAAGCTTCCGTTCTGGTTGTTGCAGCACTAAAGTAGAGGTACGAGGCGAACGCCCACGTGTCACGTAATAACGACGCCAACGACGTCGAGAGTGATGTATATCCCCCGTCAGTGCCCGACAGTTATTATACAGCAGCCCCTCGCGAACTCTCTCGGTCTCTTACTCCGATATGTGCAACGCGGGCTTCGTGGGTGTTTAACGAGGGAGGAAGCGCGTTGCACTGACAAATGAGAGGATCGGGAGATGAATTACAGAGTGTGCGACATGCCGATGATTATATTGGCCTCTGTCTGTTCGAAATGGAGCCGTCGAGCCCGAACTGATACGAGGGTTGTTTCATAGTCCTGTCTCTGAAAAAGCGAAATTTTCAACGATTTTTCAATGTTTTTCGATTTTTTATCGATCCATACTTTTTTTATTACGTTATATTATTACTGTTCATTATAATATTTATTGACATAATGTTATGGCAATAGTAATAGTAACAATATAACTGTTTTTATAATTGTATTATTATTCTGAAATATTTATTTCAATTTTGTCGTTTATTATCACATTTAATATTATTGTTCCTATTGTTTAACGTTAGGAACAATAATAATATAATTATTAGAATATTTATATTATTACTATTACTATTGTGAAATAATGTTATCGCAATAATAATAGTAGTAATAATATAACTGTTTTTATAATTGTATTATTATTCTGAAATATTTATTTAATTTCATCGTTTATTATCATATTTAATATTATTGCCCCTATTGTATAACATTAGGAACAACAATAATAATATAATTATTAGAATATTTATATTTTTACTATTACTACTATGAAATAATGTTATCGCAATAATAATAGTAATAATATAACTGCTTTTATAATTATATTATTATTCTAAAATATTTATTTAATTTCATCGTTTATTATCACATTTAATATTATTGCTCCTATTGTATAACATTAAGAACAACAATAATATAATTATTGCAATATTTATATTATTACTATTATTATTATGATAACAATATATCAATAAAGATTACAGTGTAACAATGTGAAAAGTAATAACAAAATTATAAAAATAATGATTATTACATTATTATCATTACTAACCATCATCACTATCATTACTTTGAAAATGATTATTAATCACTTTCATAGGTATGAAAAAATTAACAAAACCAGAAAAGCAAGGATAACGGAGAAAACATTTTAGTAATATAAATGCACAAAAAAAGAATTATACGAAGAAAGAGAAGCATAAAAACGGAGAAAAATTCATGACGACAGTGAGATTAATATTTCACACCTTGACGTTTTGTTCTTCGCGTTGCAGATTCCCGCGAGACCAGCAAACTCTGCCGAATCACTTTTATTTCACGGACTTCGAGAGGCACACTGCCGAGATAGCGTCCTTTCATCTGGATCGATTGCTCGGATTTCGACGGGCGATGCCCGTTGTCGGTAGAACGTTGAACATGACAACGGAAATTTATCAGATCGCCGATGGTGAACTGCTGAAGACCTTCTTCGTCAGTCCGGTCGGTAACATGTGTTTTCACGGTCGTTGCAGTTATTACTGCGACACCGGGCACGCGATATGCGGCAGTCCGGACACCCTCGAGGGAAGCTTCGCGGCTTTTTTGCCGAGCAAAGAATTCGCCGGTCGTAAAGTCTGGCGACATCCGTGGCGAAGAAGTTATCACAAGCGTAGAAAGGCTCAGTGGGAACACGGTAATGAAACTTTATACTTACGCTTTTATCATACATTTGTCGCCAATCTGCGATTCAAAATGCCTCTTTTCCATTTTCAACCATTTCTCGTTGAATCTCTTCCCGTCTTTTTTTCTCCTCAGACCATCTAAATTAACAGTAAAATCCCTCATAAATATGCCACATTATTATTATTATTATTATTATACGTAATAACGAGGGAACAAAAGTATAAAAACGCTTCCAAAAGCTTTTGTTTTAAAAAACAATCTTCGAGCCTTTTTCAACGTTCCATTTGATTCTTTTCTGCGAATCTTCACGTTACAATTTAGAAAAAAAAATATTCAAACTGGAGACTTTTTGATAGAAAAAGATAATTTGCAAGATAAAAAATTGTTCGTTAACGTTGAACAAAAACGAATGTTGCAAGGCGTAAATTTTACGATTGAAGTGAACGATCTATTTGTTTTGTTTGTTTCAAATTCATTGCTGGTGTCAAGATTCGGATTACTGCACGCTGGTCAGAGACATTCCTCCTTACGACGAGGGTCGACGACTTCTCGACCTGATCGACATGTCGGTGTTCGATTTCCTCACCGGTAACATGGATCGCCATCATTACGAGACTTTCAAGATCTTCGGCAATGATTCGTTCACGCTTCATCTCGATCATGGTCGTGGCTTCGGCAGGCCGTATCACGACGAGACGTCTATACTCGCGCCTCTTTTACAATGTTGCATCATAAGACAGAGCACACTCGGTGTTCTCTTGAAGTGAGTGCCAGAAAAACTGTTCACCTCGACAAGGAAAAGAAAACGAACGATTTGTTCGAATCGAACCTTTCGAACTTTATTCGAGATTCATCGAATATACATTTTTTTAATTTCCTTTCATGAAACAAAATTATTATGACTTTTATTCAAGATAAAACTACGATTAATAAAAGAACGATAAATTGAATAGAATTAATTACTAAAAACGAAATGAGAAAAAATATTACGAACGTATCTAAAAACTACTCGCTATCGGTGAGAAAATAATCGATTTTCAAAAAGAAATCGAAATAGCGAAAGATCAAACAAAATTGAAAACGAATAAAATAAATAGAAAATTGGATTCGATCATAGGATTTTTTCTTTCCTCGTCGTTTCAAACGTCCAATGATGGTCCAATATTTATCTTTGAAATTTTCCAGATTTCACAATGAGGAGCCACGTCTGAGCGCCGCGATGCGAACAAGCATGTCGGTTGATCCAGTAGCGCCGGTACTGTGGGAGCCACATTTGACCGCCCTGGATAGACGAGTCGGTTTGATACTGGAAGCAGTTCGCGATTGTCTCGATCGTAGCATTCAAACGGATCAAGTGATTCAGGGCGAATCAAACGATCATTTCTGAATCCTAATCGCCAATACGAAATCAATTTCTGCGCAATCTCGCGAGAATGTTCGAGAATCGACGAATAGAAAGAAGAACAAGAAGAATATAAGTAACCGAAGTGATAAATAAACCTGATAGATATTTTTTAAATCTTCGTCGACGAAAAGAAGAAAAGAAGAGAAAGTAAACAAAAAAAAAGAAAGAAGAACGAAGAAAGAAAATAGAACCCGACTATAGCGATGCTCGATCGGCTCGCTCACGATGTTCCTGTAATTATTGTAAATTATGTATAAACAACAAAAAAAACAACAACAACAGCAGCAAAACAAAAACGAGCACAGTATAATAATATCCTCGTACGATAAGAGACGTAACACTCAGCTGATTTTTGTATTAATTTTAAGTGAAGGTAAGAAGACAAAAAACCAAAAAAAAAAGAATCGTGATAAAAAGAAAAAGAACACGTTTGGGGGAAGGGAGAATAACGACGAAGCGTCGAGCCAAGCTTTGTGGGGCCATTCGTACGTGCACAGGTACAATTTTGTTTGTTTGTTTTTTTCTTTTGATCAATTCAACACGTTTTATTTTTGTTGTTGTCTCTGTTTACGAGGAACAACAATTTTCACAAACGCACATAATCGATATTAAGGCGCACGAGAAATATTTCGAATTGGGATATTCGATGGTGCGAGAGTGTCGGAATCGTTGAGGAACGATTATTTTTCGACTTATTGTATATATATGAAACATATATATGTAAAAAATAAATATAATATATGGATATAAGTGTTGTATAAATATTGTTTTGGCGCGATTATTAAAGAGTCTTTACGAGGAAGGAAAGGCGCGTGTCTACAGTCGTAGAAGTTGATCCTTTTTCTATCCCGACACACCTCGTCCTTTGCCTTCTCTCTGCTCTATGCCCGAGGAAGAATCGTCCGAAAGTTTCCGCCGCGGGTTTTACGATTCGGTAAAAGGCGGATATAAAGTTCAATTTTCGAAACCTCAGCAGCGCTCCTATCGCACGACCGTAGGAAGTTGTTCGTTCTTAGCGGGTGGCAATCGCGCACGACGATAAGGGCCGAGGAAAGTTTAAAGCGCCTGTGTATATATAAAACGAGGAGCTCAAAATTTTCGACCCGACGTAGGAAAAGCCATTAAAATTTCTTCGAGGGATTTCTCACGGCGTCGTACATCGGTTTAGAGAGAAAGAGGTAGAGGAGAGAAGAGGGTTAGGGAAAAATGTTCGTGGCTGGAGCAGAATAGCTCTATTTGTTTACTGGAAAAGCTGCAACGAATGAAAATATTCCTTCGATTTTTATCTCTCTCTCTCTCTCTTTCTCGTTTCCTGTTCGCAGAAACCGAAGGAACGAGGATATCTCGTTGCGAGTGAAGCTGAAAAGTTTCACGTATAACTCCCTGGAAAACTCATCCTCTTTCTCTTTCTAACCTTCATCACACTCTCTTACTTTTCCTATCGCAGTCCTCTTTTTCCCTCTCTGTTTGACTCTTTGGTGCGAACGTCCGGAGTTCGTGTTTGTGCAACTAGTCATTGTTGTATTTACGAGCAAAAGATTTTTCCATCGTTCAGCAAAAATTCGTATCGAGAGAATTTTTGCTTGGACAACACATACATACACACGCATACGGAGTAGGAACTTTTTTAATCCGAGCTCGTGGAAGAAAAACACAATGTAATTGAATAAAATTCAATGTTGACAAAGTTTTAGCTCGCTCGGGGGAATTTACGAGAAACGAGAACGTGTCTCGGGTGATTAAAAGTTGTCATCTCGATATCTTTGCATTGTTATTTTTTTTCCTTCTTGTTTTCGTACGTACGGGCCCTTTTTCGCTGAATTTGCTGATTTTTGCTTTTCGAAATTCCTCGAACGTTTCTCGTACGTTGCTAATTTCATCAACGCTAATTTTAAGGATTTGCTGGAGTATTCTGTAAAAAAAAATATCAAAACGTAATGATAAGAGGATTGTTTTCTAATTAAAAATAGATTTAGAATTAAAGAAATAATTGGAAATTTTTCTGATTAGAAATAGTGTGAATTTTTAATTGTTTGTTTACTCTTTTGATTGTCCTTACTGTCTTAATCAAAGCTAACGTACACGACAATTTAACGAGACAATACCGCGCGATATTTCTCTCCCAGCGAGAATATAATTTCAATTTGATGCAGATACTTTAATCTTGCTGAAATTTCATTTTTGTTTTTATTAAAATGTAAATGAACTTTAACTTGAAAATGGACGAACGAGGGAAACTGATAAAGAAGTCGTGCAAACTATTTTAAAGCTGTAGGGCAGACCGACAAATAATGAGAAACATCGGAAATTCGTGAAAAAAAAGTGGCAGAGTTCATGGAAAATGGCTTATATATACGCACCAAGGGACGCGGCTGCATCGCGAACTTGAGCATATATAACTCAACGTATAGCCTATACATATATATATATATATATATATAAGTATGTAGCGAAGAGTAAATTGCAGGAAAAAAGCGAGTGAAAGAAAAAGATGAGATCGTAGGTTTTTGGTCACGTTCACCGAGAGGACAAACATAGAGAGGTAGGTAGGTATGCGAGTGCCGCGGGGGGGCAGAGTGTTTGATTTATCAATTGGGGACGAACTCTCCACTCTCATTCGCCTTTCGTACTATTCCCAGTGAAGAAAGGAACGGTCTCGTGGATGACGAAAAAAAAAACAAGAAAAAAGAAAAAAAAGATAGGGACAATCGCGAAGATCGTCTACTGCGCTTTGTAAAATTGATTTATATTTCATTCTCGCGCCAGAGACGAAATATGAAGGATTCACGTCACTCTCACTCGGAATACCGAAGGCAAGAGCGAGAGCAAAGTCCTTACTCGTATCGGGTGTGTTATTAATTTTACGATGGATTTTCACGCCTCCGTTGTGCTGAGTAAAGCAATTCTGATACGAGAATGAGTTTTCCCTTCGACAAACATTTCTTTTCTATCTCGAAGATAATTTATTCCTGACGCCCGAGCCTGCAAAGGATAAAAGAACGAAATGAAATATTCTTCGTATATTCTACGTACGAGCTTTTTTCGCTGGAATATCGAGCATTACGGTCGAACGAGTTTGAAAAGTGTATTATCATAATGGAATAGTTTCGACATCGTGTTATAGAAACCTGATGGCATAAATAGGCACGTGGGAGAAAAAATATAACCTATAAAAATTACTCACGTCTTGTTGTCGTGCAACGGTTGGTGTATCGTTCTTTCTATCAATTCTTTAATTTATTTTCTCTTTGTCGACAGTCGCAACAGTGTAGGAAAGATTAGGAGTGGGGATTCGTCTAACCTCACACCATGCGAGGTTATATCTGAAGAATTCATAACGATACATATATGGGAAACCATTTTACAAATGTTCGGTATTGGATCGATGATTCTTTCAGCTGTTAATACGGTTTTTACCAAGTACTTATTGTCTCCACTTCTAGTTTTATTGATACGAGTGTATGGGTTGTTTTCGTACAGCTCACCCGGCGTCGCGGGCTTTCTTACGTGCACAGTTTTTTGACCAAATTCTGAAATAAATGTACAGTTTTCTGTACATACTTCCATTTTCTTATTGTCAATGCGTACTTACGTATTTAATTCTATACAGTAAGAATTATATTATTAGTATTGTTAATAACAAATTACACGCAACACTATTATTAATAATTTTGCATTGAGCATTATCGACAAACATCGAGAAAACAAATGACGAATGACGAAGTCAGCGCCTATACAGATGATCCGAAGTTGTCCGCAGATGTTGCATTCGGAGCGCTATCTAGTACAACTTTGGGCGAACTAGAGTTGTAGGTGGAGCGCAGGGCGGTCGATTGTTGCGACGGGAGTGAGTCGCGTTCTTCCTCTCGCACGGAGTACACGGCCGTCGCAAGCGCGAATTGCTAAACGCACAACGCGGCCATTTTTCTTCGTCACCCGGTCGCTTGTAGAGCACGGAGCCTGCTTCCAACATGGTGAAAAAGACACTGCTTGATAAAAGCAATCAGAATGAAGATGTCAAGAATAATGACGACTCAATGGACGACGATGAAGAGCCAAACTTCAGTGATCCTGAGGGATACGTCGATGATATTGAGGACGAGGGTAAGTTCGTATTATTCACATCGAAGTTCACATTGAGTGATCGCGCGGGGTTAGACCAGGGCATGGCTTTGCATATGGCCGCAAATGTGGCACGCGTGACATAACCTAGCAAGACTCGTACACACCTCGGCAATCTCTTAAAAAATGCGGTTTGACCACTGTATCGTTAACTTTCCGATGTTTCGAAGTGGTCGTTATGTGTCGTAGTTGAGTTACGATCGGTGTTCGATGCGCGCGGCATTTCATTTTTGTTTATGTCGCTCCAGAATTACTGGCTGACATTCTGCCCGAAAAACCCTCCGAGACCGATGGAGTCGAGTCTGTCATTGTTGTCGATGGAGCTCCTGTCGTAGAGCCCGAACGACTCGAGAGGCTTCACACTGTCATCAACAAGGTTTTCGGAAAATTTGGAGTGATTGTCAATGAACATTATCCCAAACACGAGAATGGCATGACCAAAGGGTAAATATTATTCGATTTGTTTAAAAACCTACAATATTACCATCACCTTACCCTGCAACGGAACAACACATTCTGAATTTTGTGTCTTTCGATGTAGAATTTTTACTGAATCGTTAAGCTGTTCACAAAACATAAAGGCAATGGTTTTTAGTCAGAAAATTATATTAGGTTAAAAGCATGTAAAATTTAGAATAGCGTTTTGAAGAAAACTTTACAAGAAGATAATTGATTGCTTAATTTTAACCTTTGAATTCAAAAGTCAAATAGTTTTCAAAAAAAAAGTTGTTTGTATCTTATTAGAGGATCATAAATTTTCACATTTCGAATTATTTTCCTATTTTCTAATGTAGTCTAAGCGGCTTAGCATGAATATTACAAGGGCCATATTTTTGAAAAAATGAAATCGTTTTTTGGGAAGAAGCACTAAGAAGTGAACATGTACAAAGTTGTTTTTTTTAATTTCATTTACATAACATTTTTCCACCTTCAGTTACATTTTCTTGGAGTACGACAATCCAATGAACGCTTTGGCTGCTGTAAAATCAACGAACAACTACAAGATCGATAAGATGCATACTTTCAAGGTTAATCTGTTCACGGATTTCAAAAAATACGCGGACATACCCGACGAATGGGAACCTCCAACACCTCAACCATACAAAGCAGCAGGAGATCTACACTACTATCTCTTGGATCCGGATGCGTACGATCAATATTGTGTATTGTGTGGAAATGGTGCCGCTGTCTCTGTTCAGATCTGGCAAAATTCGGCACCTGAACCCAATATGATCGAAGAACGTTCTGTAAGTACTTCAAATCTTATAACTATCGCTCACAAATTGTCACAAGTTTATCTAATCCTTTATTTGCAATAATTTCATTAGCGTTGGACCGAGACGTACGTCAAGTGGTCTCCTCTTGGTACTTACCTTTCGACGTTTCACAAATTGGGTGTCGCTCTCTGGGGTGGACCACAGTTTCTCCAACAAGCTCGTTTCAGTCAACGTGGAGTCGAATGTATTGACTTTTCACCTTGCGAGCGGTATCTTGTAACTTATACACCACGCCTGGACAGTGGTACTGATTCGAAACGTCTTGTCATTTGGGACATTCTCACCGGTCATGAGAAACGTTCTTTCTATCCTGATGGATCATCTGCATGGCCAATATTCCGATGGTCCCACGACGACAAGTATCTCGCTTGCATGGGCGAAGATATTCTCAGCGTCTATGAGACACCGGTATGAAACGTCCATTCCTACTCTTATTTTCTGTTGTATGTCGACACATGTTTATGTCAGAGTTGCTTGTTTTCTTTTTCAGTCGTTCGGTCTCCTTGACAAAAAAAGTATTAAGATCCCTGGTATCAGAGACTTTAGTTGGTCGCCGACCGACAACATTCTCGCGTATTGGGTACCCGAGGACAAGGATGTTCCAGCAAGAGTCACCCTTCTCGAAATTCCTAAGTAAGCGCAATTTTCTTTTCTTTTTGCATTAACAGGAAACTTATATTTTTAACTCGACATATTATTTCACCAGCCGTAATGAAATTCGTAACAAGAATCTCTTCAACGTTGCCGATTGCAAGATCTTTTGGCAAAAATCTGGCGATTACCTGTGCGTTAAAGTCGATCGTTTCGCCAAGAGGAAAGAGAAGACCGAGCAGAAATATACGGTACGAATTATATGGAACACAATCTTCGCGTATAGTATGCTTATAAATTACCCGTTATCTATAATTGACAATGAAATTCTTGTTTCAGGGAATGTCGTACAACTTTGAAATCTTTCATATGAGAGAGAAGCAAATTCCTGTAGACAGTGTGGAGATGAAGGAACCGATTCACGCCTTCGCTTGGGAACCAGTCGGTAGCAAGTTTGCCATAATTCATGGTGAAATTCCCAGTGTCAATGTCAGCTTTTATGAAGTACGTTACGGCCATCAGCCAGCTCTCCTGAGTAAGTTTTCATAACTGGACAATTCATACTTAGTTTTTAAATATTTTATTTTATTACGGCGAGTAATTTGTCGTCTCATTCGCAGAAAAATTGGAGAAGAAGGCTTGTAATCACCTGTTTTGGTCGCCCTCGGGACAATTCATTGTACTAGCGGGTCTGACAACTATGGCCGGTGCACTTGAGTTCATCGACACTAATGATTTTACAATCATGAATGCGACCGATCATTACCAAACGTCCGACGTCGAGTGGGACCCGACAGGCCGGTAATTATTCCTGAAAAGAAGCTAAATGTTTGCCAATGTTCAGGATGGCAACTAACATTATTGTCGCGTTTAACATTACAGATACGTAGTAACGGCTGTATCAAGCTGGAAAACTAGCGTCGACAACGGGTACTGGTTGTGGACGTTTCAGGGTCGTATCTTGAAGAGAGTCAATCTGACTGCTTTCAACCAGCTGTTGTGGCGGCCGAGACCACCGACTCTCTTGACTGCTGAACAGATTAAGGACATTAAGAAAAACCTTAAGAAATATTCCGCACAATTCGAGAGCAAGGATCGCATGAGATTGACCCGTGCTTCGAAGGTAAGCGTCATTCAATATTAACCCTCCCTATACTCTGGACAGCCCAGGTCCATCTGTGTCAACGGAGGGTTAAGTAACGAAATCGTTTAATATGGCTCACATTATTGATACATAATTTTTGTTATTTCAGGAACTAATTGAGAAGCGTTGCGCTCTGATGAAATCCTTTAATGAGTATCGCGAAAAACGTGCGGAAGAATGGAACAACCAGAAGAAGCGCCGATTGGAATTGCGCTGCAGTAAGTTTTTTGCTCTTATTTAAATTGCTTACGACTATCATTGGTATGATTAATTGTTAAAATTTATTTATTACAGATATCGACACCGATGAGCTCGTTTCTGATACTAAGAACGTGGAGGAGGAAGTAGTGGAATTTTTCGTCAAAGAAGAGTCTTTCATAATCGACGACAAGTAGACATTTGGTTGCTTTTTTTAATTCGCGAACGGAAAGTTAAATACTGCGAGTGGCCGCGAGACAGATCCATTCACGAGATCAAGATACAATACACCCTGGAGACGTTGTTGTTGCCGTTTAGTGCGACAACGGAACAATGATCGTTTTGCAAGGTTGTGAACAATTTATCTGGTATTATTTTCTTCGTAAAAAAATCCAACCGATATCTATCCAATCGACTTTACGCGCTAAACGTCGCAACCATAGCGCGCTTGAATTTTACCACGTTCCTTACAGAATAGCCCGTGCCGAAGAGAATAATTATCTTCAATTTGGATACGTGAAAGACGTAATATATATTTTTGTTTTTGTTTTTCTACTTATCTGAACAGTTTCAGATGCAATGACGTCCAGTGAGAGAGTTGGAGCAGCGTTTTTTATACATTAGAATCCGTTTAAATCCTGAACTAAACAAAACAAAACGAAAAGTTACTTCCGAGGTAGGTACAATTCGATTAAACATGATAAATAATTTATTTTTTAATTCACACGAGATTTACATGGTGAATGAAATTGTTCTTAAATATACATGGCGATTCTTATCAATGCATATGTATAATGTTTCCTCGTTACTTTTGCAAGTAGACGAGTAGCTAACGATAAAATTGACACGTTCTTATGTAATGTCCTTATTTATTTATTTAATCTCAAAAGTAGTGGCGAAAGAAGATCACTACTGCGCATACCCAAGCTGGTGCGATTCTGTCCCGGTGTGTAAACAATCTTTTTGTTACTACCTGAGAACTACCAAACAATCTTTCATGTTCAGTTTGCAGCGCTGACTGTAAATTTTCATTCTTCGTGATTATAGCGACTTGGGTTTCTAAATCTCGCTTGACCGACCGATATCCTAAAAACAAGTATATCAAAGTTATTTTTTTCCAACACTTACAAAGATGGACGTAAATTAACGGCGACCAACAAGTAAATACCAAAGTTTGATGATCCGATCAAAGTCAAACAAGGTTTCATCTGTCCTGGCAAAGTGTACCAAAGTCCCTTTGCGTGGTAGGTCCAGCCAGGTCGAATAAACTCCCACAGCGTTATGCGATCTGACTGTTCCAATTTCTGGCTCTGTTCATAAAATGATTTTTCTATTCTCGTATAAGCTGCTGGTATACCACCGGCAATACCTTTTGCACCTAAAACGAAACGAGGATAATCAGTTTTCTCGTTCCACGCAGAAAATGTTTTTGTAATTTTTTTAGAAACTCATTTGCATTTACCGAAGAATCCGTTTGCTGTTGGGTGAGCTGTCAATAAATGGCATGCCGCTCGACAATAACGGAGTATGGCGTCGCTGTACTCTGCAGTGAGGTTAAAGTAGCCGGTAGCCAATCGAAGTGTGGCGCCCGGCGGAGCTGTTTGCAATAATCGCAAAGTGACTTTACTGTCGTGGTTAATGTCGAGTTGGCCCATTTCGACTAACGGAAAGATCCAAGTGTCTGCATTGCTGTTGAGACCTAGCGTAAGAATTGGCGAATCTTTCATTTCAAAACGTACATGCAGTTATTTTATGTTTTTTATGACAGACATATAGTATTTATTAAAGTGCAATGATAATATTTTGAGGCGAAACAGTGAAAATAGTTCTACTACGGCGAGCCGACGATGGTTTAGATCGCAAAAACAGAACGAATTAATTATGATAAAATGATCGTTCTTGCGGCAAAAGGCGATTAAAATGTTTGCATTATAATTTTTTATAAGTGGAGAAGTTTCGAACAACGGTTGTAATTTGAATACGCGTCTCTCATTGGTCGATCTCCGCTTCTAACAAGAGTCACGATTGGCCCACAAGATAACCTCCAACTACTCGAAACTGCCGTTATAGAATATCGGTTAGATGCGTACGTAAAGAAAAGGGCGCCATGTTATAGTTGCAACTAACAAGCGCCAAAAATGTTCTCTACCTTTTTTCACGAACTCTCCGTTCCGTTTGCTCATTTCATTCTGAAAAAGTGTCCGAATACTGGTAGCGGCAAAGTGAGTGAACTCCTCGATCGAGTTTTCCAGAGGATGAACATTCCCCGTGTGTAACACGGGTTCGTTATGTTCGGGAAGAACGCGAAAGCTAACTTCGCCGACGCGCTCGACAAGATCATTATAAAAATCACATAGTTCCTTGCAGTCCTCTATCACGAAGTAACGATCCTGCCGATTGGTAAAGTAGTCGTTGCTCAAATTGGCTCTATGAAATGAATTTGGAAAAAAAGAACAGATTATAATTTTGAAGTTTTCGAAACGATTGATTATCGTGTTGGGAACGAAGAGAACGATCCTCTCCTCTATGGTCAGTTAGATGCTTTAGCAAACTGCGTGCTTTAGCAACTTTGTTCAATTGACTATTCTTTTAAAACGATACAAAGCATTTCATGTATCGCTTTTAGCCATTCGTTCATCGCCTTGCATAGTACTATTTCCTTTTTACATGCAGGTGCTTCACAGGCGACCCACCTTAAAATGGTGGGTAGCAACAATTAACCTGCTATTAGTGCGAGAGTGACAGCTGAATCTACCCGACATCACAATTATCTTCCAAGTGGCTGCTTTTTTGCGTGAAATATTAGAACAGCAAAGATTCGAAGCATTAAACCCAGTTTGTTACTCTTTCCACTGAGAAAAACAGATTGTGGTTTTGTTCCTCGCCGAATCTATCATAACTTAACACTAATAACTTGATTGGGCTATTAAAATCCACTTACCCACTGATAATCAAGGTGTTGTCAAAGATGTATAGTTTCATATGTTGCAAGCCTATGATCTCATTGAAGCGATTCGGTATTATTCTTTTCAGTAATCCACGTAGTTTAGGTGTGTGATACAGAAAGATTCGAGAATTCTTAGCCCATTTTCCTTTAAGCAGTGGCTTGAGCATTGTTGTTGAATTACATTTCCCTCTTAATCCTCTCATGTAATCGAGAAGCACAGTGACTTTGACATTTCCATTTGATCTTTTAATAGATTGATCGATCGCGTCTACCTGTCCAAACACACGACATTAATACATCGTAACTGATGTTTTACAAACAAATTATCTGTTTGAAGGAAATATCGGCAGTTATTTTGTTTCGGCTATCTAATTACAGTTTTGATTTTCAACCAAGATTATCCATCAAAAAACTATACCAGATCGCTTTCCAGGTGTCCTGTACCCAGATACAAAGAGGCGAGAGTAATTCTTGTTTGTGCTTCTTTACATTTCTCAATCAGAGCCGAGTAAAACTCTTTTGGCTCATGAATCACAGTTATCTAAAAGGAAAGAACTACGATGAATCTCTTTGCACCAAATTGGATCAAGTATTGTCCAAACATGCAGATACCTTGGAACCGTCTACAGGAAAACCAGGTGCCACACGATGCAACCAAGTAAGATCGTGTTCCGGATGAAACGTTGTTGCCTCGGGATATTTATCTTCCTCCAACATAGCTATATCAACTTTGTTTCTTGCAAATATGAGCCAAGGCACACAGATTCTTGAATCCTCATAACTTCCGGATGTCGACAAACATCCATGAAGTCTAAAATCGAATGTTATCAATTTTCAATAGAACAATTTCATTAGTTCGCCTGCGAAATTGATGAAATAAATTTAACCAATCCATACATAGAATTGTAACCAAAAATGCTTACTTTTTGACGATTTTCAATATCCTGTTATTCATGGATGAGTTTCAACAAATCAATTGCAAAAGTCATTCACTACTGTCAAGTTTTTCCTCCAATTCGTTCAATCTTTTTAACTTTGCATGTTTCTATTTAATTTTCAATGTAACGATGTTGCGACATTATTGCAGACGACAAATTCTCGTGTCGATGACAGAAATCGCACGTCGTGAAGTTAACACCGATGGATAGCGCCACCTACACGAGCCTTTATGGAAATTCAGGAATCTACAATCCTGGGTCGACAAGCCTTTTTTCAATATTTTGCATGATCGATAAGACCATGTTATAACTTTCATCCTTATCGGTTGTGATCGTTTTAGGATTTAATACCTTGTTTGTAATTAACCAACAGTAAGGGCCGTATTTACCGACCGCTGTCAACAACTGTGGCCGAACAAAATTCTGCAAGTAAATACTAGCTTTTACCCACGACAAAGTCGCGGGTAGAACCTCAATCAATTTCCGTGAACATTCCACCTTTTCGCAGCTGCGAACACATTTACACCGTATTGTGGCTCTCTGTTAAAGTAGATCAAAAAATTGTCAATTTTACCCGCAATGTCAATGTAGCCCTTTTTCTAGTACTTTCGCATTTACAATATTAATAAGACATCATTCTTGATGTCATTGAAGTATTTACTTTCGTCTTCATATTACTTCAAAGGTTGCCCTTCCATATAAGTTTATCAAATTATTCCGTTTTATCTTATCTTAAGAAATTTCTTGACATTAATGACATTAAATTATCATAATCAATAATATCATTCGTAACTGCTACTCAATAATAAATCGCACGACATAATACGAGCAAGGAAATATATATTCTTATCCTCTAAAATTGAGCAACGTTTGCAGAGATTTTCTTCGATTCAAATCACATCACTAGAGTTGAAAATCTTGCAATAAATCTCACAAGGGCTTTTGTAAATAAATTTTGAACTCTGCGAAAGTTTTATAAATAATATCGATTGTTTTTCAAAGACTTAATAATGTTCGTAGAGTTTTAGAATCGTGATAGCTGTAACTTGTGTATCGATTTCTTGAAACGTAGATCGACCCAACAATCAGAAACTTTTTCTTCGTCTTAAACGCAGACGAGGGTTAAAAAGCAAACAAATTAATGGTAGGAAACCGAGAGGCTGGGGGTATATAAAGGAGAAGAAAAAATATAGAGATATAAAGAAAGGACAAGAGGGAAGGATTGATGGTGTGTTGTCGACTTTATTCGACCGCCCCTTTCGAGGGAAAACTCGTTGACTTCGGCTTCTCGTGTTTGTTTCGCAAGCAAAGAATCGTTGCTTCGCATCCAAATGCCAATATATCCCTCGTTCTTTCCCTCCGGTCCCGCTACTATAAGTACTACTAATGTAGGTCCTCCGCGGAGGTTTTCCACTCTGGGCCGCCCGATCGTGACCCATCAAATGGGACTTTTCCTTCGATACAGAGAAGAAACAGAGCTATAACATTCGGCGCCTGCACGTTCGCACACAAATATAAATCCCATTCTATATATTATTCTTCATAGAGAAGGAATTCTAATAAAAGGTCTATGAAAATTTGATAAGTAGGTGTTATCTCCATTCTTAAATTTATTATTGTCAAAGTCGAACAAATCGTCGAAAACAAAAGTTTTAAATATTCTATCGGTTTTATTTTCCACCTTGTAAATAAGAGAAATATATATTTTATTTATATTTTTAAAGAATTCTTATCAGATAAATTAACTAGAATAGCGACGCTTTTTATACAGTGTAAAAAAATCGTCAGATATTTTTGTAATGGAACGATTTACAAATTGCTAAAGTTGAATTGTGCGAGTAAACAAAAATTCTAATATTGGTGGAAAAGATTTTACTTAGGTGGTTGCGAGATGAGATGAAAAGCTCCCTCCGCGTGCCCATGCATACTTTAACAAAAATCACGCCACTACGTTGCCTCACAAAAAAAATTCAATTTCATCCGAAAATAGTCGAGAAATAAATTTTCTCTTTTATTCGAAATACTTGTATCAATAATCATTTTATTTTTTGATTTTCTCTACTTTACATACATTAAGATAAGTGCATTTCAATTCTCGAATTAAAGCCTGAATGACATGCTACTCCCAATTGCAGCTTTTTTTTCACCCCAAAAAAAAAATCAATTTTTCTCTTTTGCAATTGAATTTTGATTTTAATAATACACATTGCAGACAAAATTTAAATAACATCAGACACTTGATTTTCAAAGTAGTCTTGTTTAAAAGAACAAAAAACGCTGGGAAAGTCGAAAAAATAATAACCAAAGTTTCGAATCAATCTGATCTGGAATCTGATCTCTTTATAAGTATACAAATATTATATCTCTGTTTCGTCCGACTCGTAACATTTCTCTACAATTTCCCTCCACATCATTGTCTCTCTCATTCGTTCCCTGAAGTCACACGAGATGATACTTACCCGGTGTGTGTCCATAAGAAAAATAGTTATTACCGGAAACTGTAGATATAGCGAGAAGCAACATTTTTGTTTCCTCTTCGTCCTGACTTTTAGCGACCGGGGCAGAAATAAACCGATAATCCTACGGAAGGAAGGAACTCGCGAGCAAAACACTCTCTCCTCCCTCCGCACGCTCATTTGCACGTATCCGCAGTTTACACTTGTTTACGATTCGCGCAAATGAATTGCAAATTCGGTTATTCGAACGTTTTGCGGCGCAGAAACAAAAAAAAAACCAAAAGAGAACAAAAATTGCGAGTTGGAAGATTCATGGAGAACTG
Source organism: Tryphoninae sp. A BG-2022a (assembly GCA_030522965.1). Classification (NCBI taxonomy): domain Eukaryota; kingdom Metazoa; phylum Arthropoda; class Insecta; order Hymenoptera; family Ichneumonidae; species Tryphoninae sp. A BG-2022a. Next base: position 20,178 of record JAPYZT010000807.1, read on the forward strand.
CGCGCGAGGGTTGGTTTCTCCCTACGGTATTTTTCCTCCAATTTCGGCGGCGCATCTCGGCGATACCGCGCATATCATGAATGAAAATGTGATCCGGGGCTTTTACCTTTTCTCTCTTACAATGTTTTTTTTTTTGATTTTATATATAGATATATATATAACATCGAAGGAACATGTATATAGCGAAGAAATATATGGGAACAAAGATGGTTGGACCTCGGACTGCATTCATCAATCATACGGTAAATCCTGTTGTCTCTGAACTCACCCCTGGCCACACGAGACACATCGGGATGGTCCAAGGGTGTGGAGAAACGAGGACAAAAAACCAAATGCTGATATTCCACGCTTTATATTCAGGAAAATTCACTGTGGCCACGACGACGAATTGACTAGTTTAGAGCCGTAGAAATGGTGTGGAATAAACATATTCTGACATATTGCGAGGCTATTTGAAAAATGAAACGTTGCTTTTTCGTTTTATGGGAATGAGCTGTGCGATTAGGGAATTTCATTTATTTTGCTTTTCAATCATTTCTGGGAACGTAACAATTTTGTTAAAATATTTGTTTCTCTAAACGTACAAACTGCGGGTTATTATTTTGAGAATTTGCTATACTTGTCTACGAAGTTTTGAACGAAAATCATATTCAACCGAGCGATAAAAATGAATCTTCATTTTGAGGATTGGATAGGAGAGACAATAATTGAGATAATATTAAACTTTCGTATTCGTGGTTAACGGGCGGAAACTGTCTGAAATCTTTAATTCGAAAATCTATCCTTATCATGCGCTTGAAGACAAATCCAATAATTCTCATTTAGATAATGAAGTGGAGGAAAAAAAGTTCTTGAATCTTTATTTGTCTACGTCGCGGTTATCGATATATGGCGGGGCTGAAGTTTTTAATGCAGCCGGACTATCCTTATGGAAACACGATTCTTTTTAGGTGATTGTTTTATTATTAATTATCGTTTAGACAAAATAATAAAATTGAAACGAAATATCTTACAATTTTCTCCTTCGCTTTATTAATTCAATGCTGCGTCCCGTTCTCGTTTATTTTTCAACGCGTAGACTAACTTCGAGGGTTGTACAACCTTACCCTATGATGTAACATCGTCGACGCAATAAGTTCGAATAAAACGAGTGAAATCCTGTAAATGATATAATTTTCTCGCTGCTTTTACCTCGTTTTCCATAGATCGCACAGAGTTTCCTGTTCGAGGGAGTCAAAGAGAAAATGAATGGTCGTGAAAAGAGCTTTGTTATCCGGGAAATATAATGAGAGAGTGATGTCAAGGTAAATATTTCACAGAAATTTTCAAAGCTTATAAATTGTTTTCTGTGTAAATTTTTCCATGTATTAATGACGAACGAGAAATTCGATTGCGCTTAATATTCGTCGCGTTATTTTATTTCCTTTTATCAATCTATGAAATTAAAACGTAATTAAAAATCATGCGTTTAATATTCTCTTTCGATACTTTGTTTATTACTTTGATTTTTCATATTTTACAAAATTTAATATTTTATTAAACATTTAATACTTATTGTAGAGTACCGAATAAATACACCGAAGAGTTTTGGGAAAAACCATTTATTCATAACATCTGTTCGTGAAACAGGTCGATCCAGAACTGCCTCGACCCTGAGTGTGGTAAAGAGAGCCTGCTGGTTTCTCGGACGAATATCGCATGGTCACATACGTTACACTTACTTTTCAATAAATTTATAATAAAACATGTTATAATTTTATCGACATATATTTTTTTTTAATGACACAAGCATTTTCACATATAAGTTTTTGTTCGCGAATATTTTACTACGAATTGTGAAAAATATTCATAAAATTGTAAAATCGTTTTATGAACTCGTCGTGAATAAATATTTTATGGCTCAATCAATATTGTGTTTTTAAAGAATGGAGATATTTCGTGCACGAGTATTTATTCGTAAAGGATTTAACTACATTGTGAAAACGAATATAAGTATATATATTTTTAATAATGCAGTGTAAAATGATCGATGAGTTTATTTTTATGAAAAAGGTTGAAAGATGCGTGTATTACAATAAAAAAAAGCGAACTCTTAAAACTTTATATTTTTTTCGTTATCATTAGGGGATCCAGTTTATACACATTTTTCAAATATAAACCGCATGTAAAGAATTGTGTGTATGTATAACGCATTTACGTCAACAGTTTTATTGGAATGAGCAGGTACAGCGGTATCCCGGGACGTTTGACTAGGCAAAAAGCATTTAAATAAAAAAAAAATCCGGACATAAATATAACATCGTTGTAAACTCGGAGAAATTCCCTTCGACGAGAGTCGAGCCTTGGGCACGCGTAAGCGATCAGGGGAATAACGCACATGGAGAAAAAGCGATAGGAGGGAGAGAGAAAAAGCAGAGATTGGACAGCTGCTTCGTTCCTCAGTACCGGTGAGAAAATAATATGAAACTCAATGGATTTTTACGAGCGAAATGGGATTTTGCTGCTGCAGTTTCGAAAATAGATAAGCTGCAAAGAGAGATGGAGAGAGAGAGACAGAGAGAGAAAGAGAGAGAGAAAGAGAGAGAGAGGGGGGGGGGAGAGAGAGAGCGAGAGAGTGAGAGGGTAGCAGGAGAGTAAAGATACACGAGAAATATATGACGCTGAAACACTTAAAGAAAACGCTATAAAATTAACGTTAGCGTTCAGAGTTTGAAGTGTTCTCTCCGCGTTGTTGGATATCGCGTACCGGTGTACAGGAAACGGACAAGGAAAATGGGGGTGTGTACGAGGATGGTCTTGCATAACAGTCCCAGATGTCTCTTTATTCTCGCGAGTGGTATTGTATCTTGCCGCTCGTGCCGCACGGATAGGATGAATATAACCCAGTCGTTTCTATATTTACTATACACATACGCACGTACATATATATATATACGAGTATATAGGTTTATAGGTATGTAACATAGGTATATGAAGATTGGCATACATCGTACCGATGCAGTATTCGTAATTTTTGCAAGGCGACGCGAAATTCAGAACTGAGCTAGTGAGGTTACATTTTTGTGATCTTGTTCCTCATATCTTCAATATCGAATATAGATATGCGGTTCGTTGAAAGCTTCGTAGCGTTGTTGACAGACGATTAATAAAAATAGACTGGCGTATCTTTTAATTAGAGAAAGAACGGCGGATAGTAATCTCGGAATTATTATCGGTTATTTATAAGAATGAATTATTTACATAATATTATAGTTTTATCGGTCAAGGGTGGTTAAGTATTTGACTACTCTTTTTATTCATAAAACTTGAACGGTTCGTCGCTTTAAAATTATTGACTTTGGGGAAATCCAAATGCGCGTGTATATGCTATTATCGTTTAAACGATAATGACGAGGAAAAGTTTAATGTTGGGAGGAAGGCATGAAAATAGAGATGGGTACAAGTTTGCCGTATTATTTATTGGTATTAGCGACGAGAGAAAAAAAAATGTAGGTATATATAATATAAAAAGTCCGTCGTTGAAAGAAATATGGAAAGAATTTAATATTGCGGATAATACAAAAAATGAGGAGGAAAACGAGGGATGGAATGCGCGGTATTTATTGGATTCGTGTTCGGCACGGTGGGTTCGAAAAGTGAGGAAAAGTTGACCGTCAAGGTGATGTGACAGATCTTTTTTATCGTCTCTACTGCTCATGCATTTTGCGGACAAAGGCCATTCCTAAACTAATGAATGGAATGAGATGAAATGAACTTTTGCAAAAGTTGAAATCTAAAAAGTTGTCTCATGTACAACCTGTATAATCTCCACGATTCCCGTAGCAAGTAACTTTAAGTGATTTCGGGTTGTTAAGATAGTTCTATCATTTTATCGTTTTCTTAAGATTTTTTTGAAAATTTGAATATATCTTCTTTGATGTCATGTGTACTTGTGTAATCATTTTTGGAAGGTTTTACGAAGCGGAAGTTGAGATATTTATTGGTGAAAATCCGAATTTTCGGTAGTTTCTGATAAGAGCGCGGGTAAAAGTTGCGTTTTCATTCATAAATATCTTGGCTTCTACTCGATGAAGCCTTCTAAAACTTTGCATATATTTTTATGCAACATTAAAGAAGCTTTATTTAGTTTTTCAAAAAAAATCTAAAGAAAAGAATTTTTGCGATTTTTGTAATTTTGCACCAAGTACATATAGCCATGGATGACCTTGAATTTATAGCATGTTGTTCCTTAGTTAATTTGCAACAATTTTTCATTATTAACTTGAGCCCGCAAACGATTTTGTATGTGAGAAAAAGTGAAAAATAATTATTCGATCTTAACGTCACGATAGAACTACCTTAACCCTTTGAGATCTAAAGACGCATATATGCGTCAGCGTATGCATCTGCGGACCACATAAGCTTGAATGTACTCAGGGCTCAAAGGGTTAAGTAAACTGTTTATCGAAGACTGTAGTTCGCTTCATCACGTGTGATTTATCACTAGAAAAAAATCGATACGATAAGTTATTGACAGCTTGATATGTCTGCAAATTTTGCATACAGCAAGGAAATGACAGTTTCTTTTCAAAATTTTCTATTAAGTGTGTAAATCCTTATTTCGGTTTTTTGCGTTCTTCTCCTAGAGCTTTTCAGATATCGGCCAAAATAACGTCATAATCTTCATCAGCGACAAATTTCTGATTCCGCAACCACCCTACAAGTTTTTTCGGACGAAGAAAAAGGACACGATGTTGCTCAAATCGACGACTAAAAATGTACAAAGTTTGAGGAAAATCCGTGATCCGTCCATGGCTTACTCTTCTATTTCTCGGTGCATTATTTGCATTCAACTCAGGATTGACGTTTCTCGCTGAGGCGGCACGCTTTTGGTTCTACACCGCCATCTAACGGAGACGCCTATGGCGCAAGTTCACTGCTATGCCGACGTCGTTGGAGTTCGGCCGGGCCTTTCACGTCATCTTAACGATCGCAGTGGTGACTTTTGGTACTACATCCCTTAGGCTCGTTGGGATCGAGACTAACGTACTGCATTTAATATTAGAGAAGACTCCGGGAATTCGCAGCGTGCGAGCTTCTATTTACCGTCAAACAGGACTACTTTGACGTTAAGGGCAACTTCGCAACTTTTTAGGACTACTTTAAAATCGGATTTTTCATGGATAATAGTTAAAAAGGGAGTCGAGAAGATACGATAAGAAATAATTTACGGAAATAATAATGTTAAACAATCGACATATAGTAGAGAAATATGAAAGAGAAAAATAATGGAGCGATTTTACTCGGTGTTGATTGAAAAAGAAATATGCAAGCGTGGGGGAGAAAAAAGTTTCGCGAATCGAAAAAACTCGGGAGAAGATTCACGGTCGGTTGCGGAAACGGAAGGATTTCTTCTCGAGAAGGAGAGCGAAGAGAGAGAGAGATACAGACCGGGAGTTGCGTATGTACGTATACATATATATGAGTAAACGAAGAAGGATATAGAGGCCGCCTCTCGTTCTTCAGAGTGAGAGAGGCATCTGGTGACTCGGATATCCGCTCTCACGCTGGGTTTATCTTCGTTTTACATACGCAACATCAGTTGGCTCATCCACACCAAAATACCTATATATATCTTACTAGAAAATCGTCTTAAGAGAATACTGCAACTCTCCGCGAGCTTTCTCAAGAGCGAGACAGAGCCTCACGCTGGTCCACCGAATGCGGGTGCAATGCTATTTGATCCTTTTTCGATAAGTCTACTAGATACCTCGTATAAGTTTGGATTTCTTGAAGTTGAGAATGATTTTGGTATCGCAACGATGAAATGTTATTATTTCAATAGCTAAAAACGAATTCCAAGTCGCGTTTAATGAACTATCGGGTTTTGATAGGCAACAGGAATGTAAACAGGATAATAGGACGAGATTGATTTTCTGCGGTTCTTGGGAGACGTTCTTCATCAGATAAAATAGGAAAATTCCAGTGTTGGTATTGTTTATTAAACATTTTTTTTTAATGTATTTTGTGCTTTGAAGAAGAATAAATAAACTCATTGTTTGGGAGATGGATTTTTTCTTTTTCAAATCACATAGATTTTTTGAACTTTTATAAATTTTATGCTCGCTAAAAGAATGCATGAGGTTCGTTTTAGGGTAGGACTAGGACTTAAGGTAGGATAAAAGAAGGGCGTGGATGTATAGGTTGAGTTTAGTTGGACTATGGTTGTCCCAAATTTTTATTTTCTGGTTGTGTCATACGCGTTCCTTCTTTTCTCTTAGCTTATATTCTTATCACAACGAATATGTATATATATTGGTCGGTTTATACGAGGGAAAGGACGCGTGCGGACGCAGATGCGACCGCGAAAGTGCGCAAGAAAAAAAGTAAAAAAATGGCGGAGGACTTGGTATAAATCAAAGATAAACCGGTGTAAATATCGGGAGCTTATATCCCTTAGGACAGGGGTCTGTCTGTGAGTAGGACGAAGAGAAAGCGAGAGAGAGAGAGAGAGAGAGAAAGGGAGAGAGAGAGAGAGAGAGAGAGAGAGAGAGGATGAAAGAGAAGAGAGATATATAGGGAGTGGAGCAGGTGAGTTGTCGCTCTTGGAAAAATTATGGCACCCCCGTCGACGTCGTCCTCGTTGTCGTTTTTCCAGTTTTGTTGGCGATGTCGCACTCGGTGGTCTCTCGCGTAAGCGTCGTTTCAGCCGGTCTTGGAAAACGTTCTTGGGGCTTAGCTCTCTTTCTCTTCACTCTCTCGCTCTCGTAGCCAGCCACATGAGCATGCGACGACGTCGTTGTCGTTTCTGGTGTACCGCATTGTCGACACCCGCGAAAGCTCCGGATTAGGGAACGATGCCGTGGGACATCCTCTTGGGACGGACGAGACGGGACTCAAGAGACGGGCTTCTCTCTTGTGGCTGTACCTTAGCTTTTCCGTGACTAAGATAGCGACAGAGAGAGAGAGAGAGAGAGAGAGGGTCACCTGCAAACAATCTTCATTGTATAGAAAAATCTTGCGGGAAGCTGTTGTTACAACACAGTTGGGACCATTATCAATGTTGCCCTGTATCGAACTGACAATAACCTCGTTTGCGAAACGACAAAATGTTCTTCTCTTCGTTCCTTTTTATTTAAGAATATGCATTGTAAAAGACAATGCATATTCTTAAATAAAAACAATGCATATTCTTAAATAAAAAGGCTTGTGAATTTTTGGGGAGTCGATAATAATCGCAATTATCGCCTCGTGGCGTTAGCCTTATGATTTACAATAAGACAGAGTTTGCTAAATTGTAGTTTACAATTATGCCAATAATTTCATTTTATCTCGACGAACCAAATTTTAATTTATTTTCTAGTAGATTATTCTTATCCTATGACGTTTATTTAAAGGCTTTTTTCGTTTCAAAAATAATTGTTAGTCTTCTTTGCACAGACGGAAATTTTGGTTCTTGGACTCTCATGGAAATGCTCATAAATCTCATGTTTTGGTGCAATTTTTTCACATTTCGTTTTTGATATTTTATTTATTATCGACAATTGAAAAGGAACAATTTCGTGCAAAACGTGACCCAAGAAATTTGTTCTTAAGTCACTCATTAATTATTTGATATCTCGTTTAAATTGTTGTTGTTTTTTGGTTTTTGTTCATTTCAAGCGACAAACGATGACAAGTCAATAATAGCAAAATGATATTTGCGTAGTATCAGAATTTCTCAAATCTTCAACCTCCTTATAAAGTCGGCTTGAACGAAGAAACAATTTCGTCTCCTCGACCTACCACAAGTCCAAAAACTATACTATCACTTTGGACCCCTGAAGCCTTAACGGGGTCCAAACTTTTTATCGCCCAAACAAATTTTGCAGCAAGATCGCGAAACTGAAAATTTCCCTTATAAAGTAACTACCATATTTGTAATCTCGATTTTGTGAAATTCGTCGATCAAAAGGAGGAAAAACGTAAAAACGCAATATTAAAGTCTTTTTAAATGAAACAAAGTTTCAGCCCCCTTTACAGTATTAATATTGCTTTCTTTTAATTTCCGCAGGCTAACAATTTTCCACAGTGCCAAATTTTCTCTATAAATCTTGAATTATTTAGACGATGTCATAAATTCCGAAAAGCAAATTTGTTTTTTATTATTCACTGCTAAAAAATACTTAAATTAAATTATCTTTTAATCAATTTAAGTCAATCGTCATAAATGCAATGTTGGAAACAAAAAATGTTTGTTTTTCACCAAAAATAAGCACTAGTAGTTTTTTTTGTCGCTCCCTGTACTCGTATATACATATATATCTTCATTTTCTGTACATTGCCAATGCTGGTCAATGACTCGTTTATAAGAAACGAATGTTTCAAGTCTTAAGGAGAATCTAGAACGAAAGTTTATCGCGTAGTAATGAGAATCGACAAAGCTAAAATTTCCATACGATATTGAATATTCGACGACAATGAAAAATTTGTTACTTCCACGAATGTTCGATCGCCTTGGAATCAAAATCCATGCCTTATATAACTATATGTGACGTACACATACGACAGCAAAGGAACGTAACATCATCCTGGGGATATTCGAGCGGTTTTGCATAACGCCCGAAGGTACAAGAGAGATAGGGGAAAAAGGGCCAAGAGAGTTGGAAAAATCATATACTTGCTGTAACTATATGTATATCTATCTCAAAAAGATTGTAACGTCACGAGCTCGTTTTTATATCTTTTCTGACGGAAAATCCCACGGGGATGACGAAAGGATTTACATAATGCGCAATTACCGAGCGTTGTAAAATAATGTCCCTGCAAAGAATTTTCTTTACGTACAGAGAACACACTGCTAGTTGTACTCTACTCGTTTTATCTTTCACGCGAATAATGCAGCCACGTAATTTTTCTCCTCCGACCTCTTCCCGCGTACGACCTCGCATCCAACTTTTTGCGTTATTCGACGTGATAATAAACAGTCTATGGCAGACGTGGGCCAACCTCGTTACAACCGGAAGAAGAAAGAAATGGGTCAGACTCGGTTAAGTCGATCGTAAGACATAGACGGACAGGTAGACAGACATTGAATTTTTTATTATGTAAAAACATCATGGGAATAAAAATGTTATTTTTATTTTCTCTGATTTAACATTTTTTCATCAATGGTTAACATTTCAGACAAACAACGAAAATTTCGTCCTTTATCGAGTCGTCTGAAAAGTAAATTGGCTGGATCATTTTTATCAATGATAACAATAAATTGAAAAACAATTCAGGAAAATAATACAAATAACGTAAATACGTTGCACAGTCCTCAACATTTGTTTTACTATATTTTGATTATGTTCCTATCGCTTCTCCAACGATTAAATCCGCTCTCATAAATAAACATTGCACGATTTGATTTTTCCAGTCTGAGAGTCGTGGAGTAAAACTAAAGAAGAACTGGAACGAATACAGCGAGTTTTTCTACTCCCTACCTTCTCCAGTAGAAAGGCCAACACATTCGCGCTTGGAACGTTCGGCCGCAATCAGTGAACCTGTAAAACATTGGATTAGCTGGCCTAATCTGACCTTACTTTTTCCCTTTACCTTTTCGTGCTGGAATAGTGTCGATGGGAACGAGTGGAGTTTTGCCCGACCGAAGCTTCCAACTCCTCCCGGCCTCTTTCCAATTTCGATGGTTCTGTCGATGTTTTGGACGTGGCTTTTTCACATACGTGAACAATCATCCGCCTACCAACCCACGCACACATGACTGCACGAACAGACATTTTGCGGTTTGTATTTTGAACGTCCTTTTCATTTTAGTCCACCAATCACGATATGCTGTAACGAATCAGGAAGAGTTATCATCGTTTTATATAGCCCGTTGCATGCATCGCACTCCTCCAATTTTGGTTAGTTTATGAAATGTAATCGTCCTGGGGGTCATATTCCCATATGATAAGTGTATACTCGCATTAACATTAAAATAAGCGAATAAAAGCAGTCGCGTTTCGCGAATCATTAAACGAATATTGTGAATAATAAACCCCGTTCTCTCTCTCTCGTATCGACTTCTGCTGGATTGAATCCGTAATTTATTAATTTTGCGTATGAAAGAAGAAGAAAAATGGAGGGCAGAATAATTGAACGATATTTCCAACGATTTATCAGAGTAAGCATTATGCGTCAGTGACATTCGTGTCGTATCGAAAATTGTGTTATATACAATGTGTGTATATATACAGGGTGCTACATTTTAAATATTTCAGTCGAATATCTTTGGAGAATATCATTTTTGAAAAAAAGGAAGGTCTTGGATTTAAGTTTCAAAGGTTGAAGGAGGAAGTAGAAGGACGTTACTTGTTTGATCGTAAATATAAGTTTTCCAGGTCACTTTAATGAGAACTTCTTTTTTTCAAATGGGAATTAGATTTTTAGTTTGCGGATTAGCGTTCTAAATTAATCAAAATAACGAATTTTCTTTCTTGTTTATTTTTAAGTACAATTCAAACTCTCAATCATGAAACAGACTTCTTTTTAAAAAGAGAAGTTTACCTTAAAGTGATTTTGTAAATCTTGATCTACTATCAAGTAGGTAATATACCATTTTTAATACTCCTTCAAATTTTGAATCTTTAATCGAATTTTTTTTGTTAATTATTAGGTACTATTGCTAAATTTTGGACGGAGCGGCTTAAAATGGGTGACCCCGTATACACAGTAATAATAATGATCATAAAATAATGGGTAGCACGAAGTGAAAAGTCATATCGTTATTCAGATATTAATTATTTTCTGGAAGTAACTTGGGATTTTTGCTCCTGTCGGTGGAGTTGCCATTTGCATTAACGAAGGTAGGTCGATGTATATCGTTGATAAATTTATAGACGGAAAATATTCAACATACGTCAGAGTGACATTAATTTATAAATGAATTTTGAAGTTTTCGAGGACAAAAAGATAATTGACATTTGGGATCATCGCAAAATTGTCTAATAATAAAATTAGCAACCATTAGACGTAACTCTTTGATTAAATCATCAATTATTTCCTATAAGAAAGGATTGAAATAATTATTTGATTTTATTGATTTATTCGTCGTCCAAAAATTATGTTTCGCATTACGAAACTTAAGTTTTCGCGAACAGGTCGTATTCTCGATGATTCTTTTCGCTTGGATAAATTTATCGTATCAATGTGTGGTGCGTGAATAATTAAATCGCGTGTCAGTTGGATGTACGAGGTGTATAGCGTGAATGATTAAATACGTGTTGGGCTTGGAGTTGGGGAGCTTCACGGTTTTTCATGAAGTAAAACTTCGTCCCTCGTCTCTCCGATCTCTCTCTCCGACCCTGTCTATCTCTAGACCTTTCCGTCGCTCTCTTTCTCTCGCTCACCGCTCACTGTCTCCCTAACTCTCTCTGTCTCTCCTCTCTCCTCTGTGTGTTTAGCTGCAGGCGTTGGACCATCGTGCATAATTTAATCGTTGGAAAGCTCGAGGGCTTAGCGCGTTGTCTCCGTCAGTTTGCTCGAAAGTCTATGATGCAACCTACCGCCTGCACGAGCCCGTAAGGTGTGAAATATACCTCCGAGCAATATACACTGATATATATATATATATATATATATATATATCATATATATATCATATATATATGAGAGAATACTAATATATATATATATATACGTGTAAGAAGAATGCAGAAATTATGGTTTACTGATGCGATTTGTCCGTCAACTGAAACACTATCGCGATAAACGAGCCAAGAATCCATCGAGCGCGACTTCTAACGCCAAAATAAAAACCAACGAAACAGAGGTTTATTCGTGAATGGCGAGCCGGTACGCGTTTGTATCCAAGTTTTTTCTTCTCGAGGTGAACGTATCGGAGAAGCGTGGTGATATCGATGCGGAACAATTCACGGTAGGTATAGAAATTCGATACGTTGGGGGAAAAAGAGCGAACGAGGGTGAAAAAAAAAACGATTTCTCTAAAGTCAATGATACGGCGTTCGGCGAGTCGAGGGATGAAGGGGGTGGTAAAAGACCCGGACAGCGTATGGGATAGTTAAGGAATAGGGGTATTTTTCCTCACAAATACACACACGCATGTATAGGTACCTACTATAAACATATATATATATACGTAGTGCTTTAACCAAGCGTGGGAATTCGACCGTTCCCGGATCTTATTTCCCTCGTAAGTTCTCTCGGAGAGGGTTGAACAGTCTGCTGTACTCTTACATAGCGTTCTCACATACATATATACATGTAACGTCGGTGAAGATCTCGTCGGAAACCCCAGCAGCATCACAAGACGCATTCGCGTAAGAGTGCGAGGCTCGCTATAATCCTTCCCGTTTTCTCCCTCTCTCTCTCTCTCTCTCACTCCCACACTCCCTTTAGCGACGCCGTAGTCGAAAGATTCAAGGGTGCTCGATGCTCAGGCACAACGCGCCCGCGCGAAAACCCCCGTTGCTTTTGCGAGTAGAGGATGGCAAGGGGTTGAAGGAGGAACGAGGGGGTGCGATCGAGACGACGAAGAGGGGGCTGAATGCGCGCGCGCGCAAATTCTTCCTCTCCGTCTCTCTTCGTTGCTCCCATGTAACGTCTTTCTCTCTCGTACTCACTCGGTGCGCTCGACGAGGTTTAGTACACAAACCAGCCATGGGGTTGCGCGAGAGAGCGCTTGGTTGTACGGCGCGGTAGGGTGGTGGGTGGGAGGTAGGACACGGGTGGCGTGGGTGGGAGAGAGCCGCGAAAGAGGGTGCTGTTGGAGCTTGGTGAAGTTTCTCAACGCTCGATGGCGTACCAGTGCGAATCGTGATTCTGCGGGAAGCGCAGCTCGAATCGCGCGCGGCGCTCTCCTTTCTCTACGCGCTATATACACGTACGCTTCTATATCCATATATATATATATATATATATATATATATATATATATGCTATATATACTCACATATATATGTATAGAATAATAGACAGTCGTATATATCTATACATACATGTCACGAAACGGTTGAAAGAAAATGGGTTTCGCGATACGAAATTTAATCTTCGCTCGCCCTTAAAAAGGGCGCACTCTCTCACGCGTGCAAACCTTCGCTAGAACACAGTTTCGAGTGATAAACAAACTATCGTCGTAATTAAAAAAAAATAAATAAAAAAGAAACAAAATATATTTAACGAGAACACAAGCAAATTTATCACAAACGTAATGATAATATCGAAAGACGCTTTTTGCGCCGGGACAATGACACTGTGCGTTATTATTCGCGATACTGGAAGGAAAAGTGCATGAGACATCGGTGCACCTGTGCACGATTGTGAAAATCTCCCACGTCGTTGTCGTCGTCGTTGTCGTCGCAGTGTCTTTTCGCGCCAAGGAGATCGGGTGACGCGCGCGCGTGTGTGTGCGTGCCTGTGTGTGTGTGTGCGTGTGTCTGTGCTCGGTTGAAGATCGCGAGGAGGTTAAGCAAAAAAAAAACAAACAAAAATAAAAGAAACAAATTCAAGAGAAACAAATCAAGAGGGAGAGGAGAAAGAGAAAATAAAACGCAACGTGCAGATACGAAGATGCAGCAGGTAGCGCGGATATCGCGCGAAACCGGTTAGACAGGGAAGACGAAACCAGCATGTGTGTATAAAGACACATTCTCTTGTACATATATATATATA
>JAPYZT010000808.1:0-32054 GCA_030522965.1 Tryphoninae sp. A BG-2022a
ATATATGTATAGGTCGATAGTAGAGGAATAAAAAAACCAGTGCGGTTGTGCATTATATTGTGTATTGGAGGGGGAATGTTATCTAAACATTCGGCACGAGGAAACGCAAGCCGGGTTGTTGTGGTCAATCTACATTAAAAAAAAAACGTTACGTTTATGATAAAAATAATTCGAGTTCCGTTGTTACCAAATTATTATTATTAAGGCGTAATCTTTTTAATTGAAAGCGTTGAATATTCATGCGGTTTGTTACTCGTAGCGATCAATTTTAATTGTTCACATGAGATCCCTAACTGGTACACATCGTCCGCACATCCGCGAGATTGACCAACGGCCCGTAATATTCTATTCCAAACGATCGTAATATATGCTAATCCAACCATTGTCTCTGCAACGATACGCACACGTGTGGGATTATAACGATGAATAATAGCGTTAGAATTCACGGAGGAGTTACACTTGAGGGACAAAGAGAGAAAAAGAAGGGCCGGAGCTTCGAAGGTTTTCCTTTCTATGTCAAAGAAATCGTCGTACCTACCGAGCACAGAGTAACTTTGGGAGAACACACGCCGGTTCATATCTATAACGACAGAGGGAAGCACTATGGCGAAACAACGATGTGAAAGCAGTCGAAACGATCTAGTCTCCCGGAGGCGCACCGCTATGGAACTCTCTTTTTTTTTTCTCCATCTCTGTTTCCCGGGTGGTCTACGTATACGTACTCAACTCACTTGTATGCATTTTAAAATCTATATATATATATATATATATAAATTGAAGTGTACAATGGCACGGAGTATTCGTGTGCGAGTAGGACGAACAATCGTAAAACTCACTGAGAACCAACGTTGCGCCGTGGCACATGAGCATAAATATTAATCATAATAATGTTCAAGAAAATATGTGTGTGTGTGTGTGTGTGTGTCTTTTATATATATATATATATATATATATATATATATATATATGTATACATGTAGATTAAGAGCACAACTATACTGTAAAGCGAATGAGTCCATCTTCGGTTCGCTTATTCTTTTTATCTTTCTTTCTCTATAAGCCGCGAGATCCGTTATCGTGACGATATATTTTAAGTGTTTTAATATATCGACCGTGGCCAGTGAAACGCGTTCATTGCGCTTTTAGAACCATATTATGGGATATTGGATCAACATGGCACTTATAGAACACGGTCTAAATATTTTTGCGTATTTTTATGCATCTCGTACGTTGTATGGCTAGCCCGACATGTTATATGTATCTCTGTTTATAAAATTATCTTGCCGTCGGGTAGAACTTGTTCTAGCGTACATCGGGGTCAAATAATAGAAATGATAAACTGTGTAAGCACAGATCGTTTGTATTGACAGTATGTACGGTGACGAAATATTTTTATTGAATCGACACGAGTCTCCAAGTTGCGTTCCAATGTGTTATTTATCTCAACGATTAATCGATCGGGGCAAGACGATGGCGATATTATGTTTATAGTTTTGAGAGTATGCGCGTTATGATGGATGCAAGAAAGCGATGCAAAATATCCTCTTGTAACCTTGAAGAATGCTCAGGCAAAAGTTGCGAGTGTAGCATTCTTTTTACCACACGTTCATCGTAGATTGTTAGTTATCCGCCTGCCAATGCTTGCATACATACACATGTATTCTTTGCCATACCAGAGACTGATACATGTTTGATATTTTACATTCTCGTATTATCCTCAAGCGCAGATGTGTATTGGTTTCGAGGATAGCTAGTCACTAATAATAGAAATTACGCTATTGCACATTCATCCAAGATTTGTTTTCTGCATTCGATCAATTTTACTCATGGTCAAGAATATTCATTCATTATTACTTTATACTTTTGAGACATTTTCAAATGTTTTAAGACAAAAGGATCAATTTTACTCATGGTCAAGAATATTCATTCGTTATTACTTTATACCTTTGAGACTTTTTCAAATGGTTTAAGACAAAGGACCAATTTTACTGGTGGTCAAGAATATTCATTCGTTATTACTTTATACTTTTGAGACATTTTCAAATATTTTAAGACAACGGATCAATTTTACTCATGGTCAAGAATATTCATTCGTTACTACTTTATATACTTGAGACTTTTTCAAATGTTTTAAGAAAAAAGGATCAATTTTACTCATGGTGAAGAATATTCATTCGTTACTGATTTATACGTTTCAGACTTTTTCAAACGGTTTAAGACAAAAGGATTTTCGTTGTAAATAGGTCATTCGTAAAAAGTGCATCGATTTTTTGTGGATGCCTTGAGAAAGCGGTTGACTAGAATAACTTTTTTATTGTACCAAACAACGTGTGAGTAATCATTGTTCTGTACACCGTGGATGAGTAGTTGCGTACACTTAACAAAGTAGGCAATAAACAATAAAAACAAAATCGAAATATCGATCGATTCATCGATTATATCAAAGCCCTATCTTCGCGAAGAACGATATAAAAACCTTTCTTTTCAATTACAAGAGAATACGCTATTACAAGGATATTATTTTTTCTTTAATTTTCTTTTTTTCATCCTGATTACTCGATGCCCTGTTTCTTCTACATCTGATTTGGTAATCTTACCACGCTTCGATGAATCTGAATAGCTTCACGGTTGAACAGTCAGCATAAATGCTTGGCATAAGACCGAACGAATTCTACGATTCTGTTTAATTTGTAAAAATCTGGATACTACCGATCCATAACGATTGTTCTCATCTCTCCTTCGACCCCAACGTAAAGAGGCATAATGTAATAGTAACGCATGGACAAAATGCGCTTACCGTTAGTTCGTTATAATTAGCTCATCATAAGGATATGCCTACGAAATATCGTAGCGTGGCTAGAAGTGCAATACTAATGTATTTCCTTTCTGTTTTTTTTTCTTTCGTTGCAGCAATACGCGGCCAAGCATGCAGAGCAAAGCCATTTGGTGGAGCAAATGAACACCAAGTATTACTACTACACGAGAACACAGGGATTGTTCAGGATATGTTATCCTAAGGAGCGCCCACCGACTGGTAATCCATCAATTTTTTAATTATTCTTTGTATTAAGAAACAATCAGTTCTTAGCGCTTCATTTATTATTTTTAACAATTTTCAGGATGATCACTTTCCATCTTGATTTATTATTATTAGTTTTGTCATTGTTATTACTATTATGAAATTTACTAGCGCTATGCTTCAACCGGGCGTTTGTGGATTGAGGTTGAGAAAATAAGATTTACAAGGATCGGTATTAACATCGAGAGACGATAAAAATTCTGGACCATCGATTCACGCTGCATACCACGTCGCGTACATGCCGGAGACTTTCTACCTGAAGAATCCGTAATGTCGTGGGGGTTATTCGTCGAGACCACGTAATAGGTTGAGAGTTTAACCGGCCATTGAGCGTCCTCTGCATCTATTACCAATACCGCAATTCTGCCGTTCCTACATGTACCGGACTGTCTCGAAAAGACGAATATATACGTGGCGAAATCCTAGTACGTCGAGTCAACTGGGAAAAAAAGTAGGCGAACACTTCAGCGTTTCACAGAACGGACACTCGTGGCTCCCTCTGTACGACCGTTTCTCGCACTTGTTCCGGCTTTTCCTTAACGATTTTCATAATGAACTCACATAATGGCGCACACAGAAGAAACCTCAAGTACTTATTTAGTCGCGCTGTATTGTCTCCGAGCTCTCTAGCGACAACATTAATTGCGAGAGTTTCGCTCAAAACTGTATTTTTCCGTTTCTATTTAACTGTCACATTGTATTTTGTTAAGAAACGATTTATTAAGCGTGATCGAAGAGACACTTTTCTGAACGATAATAGGAGGTTTGAATTACGAGAAAATTCTGACGTGCTGATTGTAACTGAAAGCGATAATTTTAATAAAGAGAGAGTTGTGCATATATATTGCACATATCTGCACCACAATTTCTCATACTCGGTGGAAGTTTCGCCAATGGAAAACCAATGGAAATCTATAACGTACCATTCATTTTCACTAGTAAAAACAAGCCTCACTTTCAATGAAAATTTTTGTCAAGTATAACTTATAAATAAATATTAAAAAGTAGCTAGAAGATGAGTTAATAATATTTCAATTTTTTTTAAATTGATGCAAGGCTTCGTTCCTAGCACACATTGTATAATTCAAGTGTTTCATTCAGTAACGTGAATTTCTCTTTGGAGGTGTGCAATTAGCGTTCGAGTATATAGTTGTTTTTTTTTTTCGATGGATTGTGGAATAGTCGTGACTACTATCTCCTATATATTTGTATGTAAATACACAAATCGCCACCGTTACCACAAATGCAAATGACTTAATTGACATAGCGGATTTTCTGCACGCTACACGAGTTTCTTCCTAGGAACGCCCTTTTGTCGCGGGACATAAACAGCCACGACACTCTAATCAGACTAGCACGATATTTCTTCTTGTGACGTATATATAATTGATGATTCTAATTATACGACAGAGTTTTATCGTCGATGATTTCGAGTTACATGGGAAATTTCGTTCTTGAGCAAGGAAGAAAATCGAGGTTGGCCATAACGATCGAAAAGCCTTCACGGACGATAAACAATCGTCACTCGATCCCTCACCCCTTGAAAGAGAAAATAGGAGACGAAGCAACGTTGGTGGCGAAGTAGACGTCCCACGATGGACGGGAACGAGCGCAAGAGGCGGACAGCAGGAAGTTTCGAATTCCATAGGCGTCGTTGTACACGCTACTCAAACAAACGAGCAATTCTAGCTCGTGTTGTATACAAGAAGAACGCGATAGGACAATATCCATCGAATCCGCATAACAGAAATCGATATGCATTAGCCATAGAAAAGAAAGATGTGATTTTTGTATTGTTACAGTAAGAAAAGCTTCCTTCGAGAAGAAGAAACAGCACGATTTCAATTCAAATGCGTTGATAAAAAACAGTAAACCGATAAAGTCTCGCGAACAAACGAGCAATTCTAGCTCGTGTTGTATACAAGAAGAACGCGATAGGACAATATCCATCGAATCCGCATAACAGAAATCGATATGCATTAGCCATAAGAAAAGCTTCCTTCGAGAAGAAGAAACAGTACGATTTCAATTCAAATGCATTGATAAAAAACAGTAAACCGATAAAGTCTCATGGCCGATACAAGGAATACTTCTATATAAATTCTCACGTTTACTCACGTTTTACCGTTCTCTGACCGAGACCTTCCTTATCTGTTTCGGCATTCCGACTGGGACTTCCTGAGCCCGAACGTGCGTGCTTCCGGTTACAAGACTCGTGACTAAATGATGTTTATTTAGCTGGCACATGCCGGATATTCAAAATTAATGATTACAATTTACCGTGGAATACAGTCAGAATTTATAAAAGGAAGAAAATTAATCAAATCGATTCTTTACTCGAGGACAAAATTTCCCAGTTCGATGAAGCGAACAGTTATAAAGTCAAAAAACATTCAGAGAAAGAGTCCAAACCATCGACAGAAAACATCATCCTTCATCGAATTCAGTTTCGTCCAAACAGGAAGATGCCGCATAGTTATAACGTAAAACAAACCCGAAGAAGCTTTTGCAGATCGGAGATGTAGTTTACAAGTATATCACTGTTGGTTCTCTCTCCTCAGTCGAGGGGCCTCAAGATCGTTGACTCGTTTCTTATAACTGTATCTCGCGGCGTGGCAAGAAGCGCGACAGCAACGAAGACGTCCACATGGTTCACGACGAAGACAGTGTACGCGTGATGATACAATCGCCTATATACAGATATTCTACAATATTCACATATCTATATATGTATATACATATGTTAATGCGTCTGAGCATATAAAGCGGTGATGGCACCGGAAGAACGATAGTAGAAGACCTTGCGTTCAAGTCGCTCGTGATACGACTTCAAAATTAAATTGAAAAAAAACCATACGTATATGGATATGTTAATAGATATACATATATATTGTATACAAGCGGATTAGTAGGATACTAAGCTGTACATAACGCTCGGGCAAAATTCCTGTCTCCTTTTTGTACCGGTTATGGACAAGTCGAGAATGGCGGTACTGTTATTAAGTTATGTGTATAGCTAGGAAAGAGGATGACCTTTTCATCGTTTGCCCTCACTGGCGTTGCTTATGACCCAAATGACAAAGCCCTCTGTCTCCTTTTGGATAAATTAATCTTCCTAGTGCCTGAGCAATGAATCAATCTATTATTATCCAGTCATTGGAAGATGGAAGGAAAACAGAGTTGGCTTTATCATAAAACGGAAAATTGAGAACTAAAATCTTGTTTACCGTTGCGGGAGATTCTTGCAATTATTTGTTCTTAACTCTTAAGCACATTTCCATGTTTCTCTCTGACGGACGGAGTAAGATTATTGTAAATCATTCGAAGCTGTACCATGAGTATAATACGTAGATTGTACATAATAAGCGTGTGCCAACTTTTCAACCAGTGTAATCGCGCGGATCGCATTCTGGGTCACATACTTTTAGAGCGGCGTATACAGCTTCATGCATATCGAACACTTGTGGGAAATTGAATTTATCTTTCACGTGGTGATAACATTGTATGGATCCAAATGATAAAAATTCTTTGTCATTCTCATCACTGTTCGTGTATTGCTCATTTCGAAAAAAGTCATGTATTAAGACTTTTTTCGTTGGCAGACTTTAAATCGTTTCTTCCTTCGACGGATTATCTTCTGTTCCTTTTTTATTAATTCTTTAATTTAAGTTTAATTAATTCTTCTAAAAACATTTTTTGTGGATTTCGTACAATTATTTGATTGTTATAGTCTCGAACTTCCGGATTAAAAATTCTTAATTATCATTTTCCTTTGTTCCTGTATTTTCTAGTTGAGACATATCTGAGCCCGGTGGAAACTCACTGCATGAACATCGACTACTTCATTCCGGACGAGGAGAATGAAACGAGAGGATTTTCCGACGATGCCATGGCTCGCCTTCGTATGCTTGTTTTCCTTTTTATTTATTCTGTAGCTTCTTTGATACTTCATTTTCTAATTGTAACAATATTTCATTGTAGACATGGTAAGATCCGTAACGGCTCTCTTTATGGTTGGCTTTTTGGCGATTTTCTCGGCTTTCTGGACCGGAGTCGTCGGATGCTGGCGAAGATCACCTGGGAACATTACCGCAACTGCTATACTCATGTTATTTGCTTGTAAGTAAATTTGCCTATTTCTTATCAATCATCCTTCATATCAAAGTACAAAAATCTACACCGAAACAATATTTGTTTTAACTCGATATACAAACTTTCCTCGTTTTTTTCGAAGGCTTACTTAGCGCTGGTGGAATGGGACTCTGGCACGGCGTTGAGTACTTTGAGAAGGAGAAAATTGTCGGCGAGGAATACTATCAGCAATGGAGCAACGTAAGTTCTCGTACGCTATTCGTACATTAATTTTTGCTTTAAATTTTCGTCGTTATTTCATCGAACGTCGCTTTCTCCAGAAGCCACAGGAAAAAAAAAATGATCTGAGAGAAAATATGTGTGATCTATGAGATTAGGATTATAACGTGACTAGTGCAGTAACGATGAAAAAAAACCGACTGGAAGAAAGAAGAGTTGATAGAAACCTTCTCAGGACAAAGTATACGCTACCGATGCGATGGTGGTGAAGCGAAGCGAAATGCCTCGAGCACAACTGAAAACACCACACGGCTCTCTTACACAAACTCGCGAGTCTATCTCGAGATTTCTCACGATTCATTGCTCTTCCTTGTGCCTGCATATTTTCTCTGATTTCGTTCTGATACGCCTTACAACTTTCCAGCGGTAAACGCACTGTACGCAACGATCCGAGATGCAGCGAAACCTAGGATTGATTCGTAACCCGTTGCGGTAAATTTTCGAGATTTCATTTTTTTTTCTCTTTCAGTTAAAAGTGTGCCAGCAAGGACGAGGGAGGAGGAGAGTGCTCTCGTGGAAATTGGAGCAACGAAGAATATGTTTCTTTTTTTTGTCGTATATCTCTATTTTCCAGGATTTATATTTTCATTGTCAAGTGTTAAGAACAATTGAGCGATGCGGATCGACCGAGATCGATGGAAGTAGAGGCAACATAATAACGTCGAACCAATTTAAATCGAGATAATACTATTTCGTTGACTATTATTCTGCATCGCTCAATTGAATGCCCGACAGGTATTGAGGGACAATTCCGCTCAGTGGTACGACTGGTCGTTCTATCTCGCCTGGCTCGGTGTTGCAACTTGTCTCGCGACGATGACGCTTTTCCTGATAGCAGCAACGTGCCTGAGACGAGAACGTGCTCGCGAACAGGCGCAAAACGTTCAATACATCATGCCAGGTGAAGCCAACATTCCGCGAACAATAAGAACTTACTAATTTGCGCTTTTGGTTTTTTTTTCTTTTTTTGGTCTGTTCGTATGTGGGTTGCCAACGGTATAATCGACGATTGGGCTTTAAAAAATGGCCAACCGTGACACGATGATCGGAAATAAAAAATGGGACGCGATCTCGCGTATCGCCCATGGGTCGTCTCACGCGTGCCGGCTCGATGGGATATCAACTCTGCCTGCACTCCCCTCGAATAGGTCCTCAAGGATAACGCGCTAATCTCGTACGACTGGTCGTACGTGGTGGCTTGGGTCGGCGTCGGTTGGTCGTTGGTCAGCGCAATATTGTTTAGCGCTGCTGCGATATGCTTGAGGGGCGAGAGAATGCGCGACGAGGCGATGAACATGCAGTACCTCATGCCTGGTACATACAGTAACCACTTACTTGCTTCTACTAACTTTTTGGTTTCTTCATTCATTATTTTATTTTCATACTTCACACGTGCTAATATACTCCAAGTATAGAAATGTTCGTCACAAATATATTCTTGTCATGGCAAAACGGAGCCTCGTTTCCAATCACTTTCTGCTCTTAACGTTATTGACGCTCTGACTCTTGTGTTAAATAATAATCTTCGTTTAAACAAATGTTTGATGAAACACAACGTGAATAGTTTTACAAACGGATCTCGAACGTTTCAATAATGTTGCGTAGAGAATATTAGAGAAATCACATGCAAAAAAAAAGGGGAAAAATGATAGTAACTTCGACGAAGAATCGCCCAAGCCGAACCCGGACGTGGAATAATAATACCATGATCGTTCTCGATTCATGAGAATGAAAGTAAATGATAAGTACAAACTATGCATATAACGCGTAATGTCGTTTCCGTGTCTCGACACTTCCGGCGTTGTAGACCCGCTCTACGTCGAGAAATCAGGATTCTCGATTATTACCATACATTGGAATAATTACCAGAAAAAGAAAAAAAAAACGTTTCAACCAAACAACCAGAAAAAATCGATACGCCGGAAGTGAGGAATTAACAGCTTGCTTAACAACAAAAAACGGCTTGAGCCAAGGCAAGGGTTGTAATTCAACGTTTAACGACTCTCGTGTACATAAAAAGTAACTCATGTAGTATAAATATATATTATACAAACAATAATCCATCCGTAACGAGACGAGAGTCTCCAAAACGAGACGAGAGTCTCCAAAAAGAGTTTCATGCTGTATCACTGAATCGCTCATCCATCGTTCAATATTCATCTTCGCCGCGATTTGCTTTTACTATTTTTTTTTTTATATTTATATTCCTGACAATGAGCAGCACGACAAGGCTCACGCTCTGTTTGACTCGCTCGGCTCGTGGATTAGTGTAATTTTGTCACGCTCTGACTCTGTGTTCGTTGTACACGCTACAAACGCCGTAAAAATTTTCATAATACCGTCCGTTTGCACATTTACATGCATATTGTACTTTCTATGTCGTTCGCTCGTCGCGATTGATCAATTTTTCTATATAATGTGATTTCCCTCGATTGGGAAAGAAATGAAAAAAGAAGAAAAAAAAAGAAAATTGCAAGATTCTCGTGTATGATCGACAGGCCGGGAGAGAGAGAAACTTTTGCTGGATGGAGAAGGGGCCGAGGTCCGGTTTAGTCGGACGCGACGTTTGCGGCGAATTATCCACCGTCATTACATCCAAGTAGTCGATGAGAAAGTGGCATACTTGCCTGAATACCCGCACTCGAGTGTATGCTTCTCCCTCTCGGTCTCTCTCTTTATCTTTGCCTCTCTCTTTATCAGCGACGATGCACGAACAAACGGTTTATATATACCGTAGTTTATCCCATGTATTTGCGTATTCCGCTCTCATCATCCATCAACGAGACTGGAAATCGAATAAACGTGTCCTACGCGCGAATTTCAAGAATGTAAAAATTCAATTTTTTTTTCACGCGTACCAATCGATCTTTGTGCCCACGCTTGGGAAAATTATTCTCCCCCGTCTTATCTTTATTAGATTTACGAACGATTTCGCCGTCGCTCGTCGAGCCACCGCAAACCTAGAATGAAAATAACGATCGGAAAAGTTACTTTTATCGAGGCATATTGGAGGGATAAAAAGAATTAGTTTACAATTTTCTTTGAATCTTGTTGTTACCTTTTTGTTAACTTGTTGTTTGTAAGGGATGAAAATTGATCGCAGAGTCAGAGCATTGCTTGTTAAGCTTTGGAACGAGAGTCATACTTTTTCTATCTCACCCACGTCCTAATTGATTATTTGTCCAATTGTTGGTATCTTTGTATTACAGTGTACCCGCAGAAGCAACAGTACGCTTATGCCGGCTATCCAGCACCGGCTGCTTATCCCGGACCGTATTATCATGGATCGCAGTACGGGCCTTACAACTATTGAAACGTCCAAGAGGACATCGAACGAGGCTCGACCGAGAAACACCTATGGGAGCAGAAAGAAAAAGAAAGAGGGCTTGCCGAGTAAATTCTGGCTGCAAGCCGAAGACGGACGTGGTAGAGGGCAAATATGCAGCACAATTTGCGTTCGTACCAATTCCGCGATGCGGAATGCGTACAGCAACGTTTCCAGAATTTCAATGAGAATGAGAAAAAGGACACGAATATACGAAGCACGCAATGAACAATTCTTTTTACGATGAAAATACCAATTTACGACAGGGAACATCCCTGTAGATGAGGCGGAGATGAGATTTACGAAGATGACGATATTCGAGGATCCGTACATATAGCTAGCTATATAACTCATACAATAATAGTGTTTAATTGTATAACTATAGCGTACTATTAGATACCCCCATTTGTGTAAGCGTTCATGGGCGGAATAGGATCCTCGGATATTGTGATAGGATATAGAGCACTGCCAGCATTTAAATTTTGGGCTTCGAGAGAGGTTCGAAAAAGCGAACGAATGATATGAAAGACTATATCTGTATAATAAAAGACACCGGAGCGAGAAAAAGAGAGGATATATATCAATAACGAGATATGGTAAATAATTTTTTGTATACAAATCCGCAAGGCGGTATTGCTCAAAATCTGTCCGTGGAAGGTGCACGCGTACGCGTTTGCAAACGCATCGTTCGCGCTTTACATATACGTTAATATTATCTTTTTTCTTCTAATAACAAGTAAAATCGAAATATATAAGATATTAATACAATGTGCTAATACGTCATCTTCATTTCGTTTCATTTATCGAATTTGTGCAAAACTATGGACACATCCCCGACATTCAACAGAATGCTGTAATATTATTTAAGATTTATATAACGACGTAGGAAACATATATATATAGTTTATGTGAATTTCTACTTATGTCTCAGTTAATAAACTGAAAACGAAACAATCATTCTGCGTCATTGAAATCTTATCCAGCGCTCAGTAATTATACGAAAATATTCGTGTACGTTATTTTTTTACATAAACGCGGACCAGTTGCAAAACTTAAGAGTAGAAATATCTTTAGAACGTTTAAAAAATATGTTGAGTAGGATATTTCAAAAATATAATCCAAAAAGTTTCAAAGGGTTCTAATGTGTCGCTATGGTTGCGGGGACATGAATTCAGGGTCCTTAATTCTCACAGATCATGAAGTAATTTGGAGAGTTGTATTTATTATGCGTCTATTAGGTATTGGTAGAAAGGGAATGTATTTATTTTACAACATTTGCAACGGTTTAAGTGAAAATTCATGGAACAAAATTATTGCTTTACTACATGATTATTACGATTGCATAATTATTGCGGTTACTACATGAGTTAATATTGTTATATTGAGTCATATTAACCTACATCAGTTAATATAAGAATAGTATAATTAATGATATTAACTTACATGAGTTAATATAAGAATATTAACTCATGTAGTAATCCCATGAAAATCTATCACCACAAAAAGTATTTTCAAACAAGTACCTACTTTGCCAAAACCAACATGACTTCCTTTTTATTCATATTTTCAAATAAAACTCGTTTGAGAATGTCGCTTATCATGTTACGAGACAAGGCAATTTTGTTCAGCTTTTTATATAGCAGTTGGTCACCGGTGCTTAACGTATTAATGATAAAATCGCAATAAAAACAATCAAACATTTCTTCATAAAAAATATGTTGAAAAGTGTCTTGTCGAGTCGCTGACTGACCTTAGCTCCTTGAGATACCTTCTTTACTATTTGAATGAGTTGTGCCAAAGAATTTGCAAGTCACGTTTTACAGTTATATCTCTCACATTGGTGCCGGTCTAATCCTGTATTATTAATTAAGCTGTGCGATATCAACTTTTATCTTGTTTCAGGTTTCATCCTTTCAGGTTCTTCTTTCATCTGTTGATCTCAGAATATATTATTGGAATAGCAACCAACTCAATGATTTCCTTTCCAAAGAGATATTTTTTTCATGTTAGAAATATAGTCACTTATTATTATTCAATAATTCGTAAAGTAGAAGATTCATATCTACCAATTCATAAATTCACGAATGAAGAAAGTAAGACTGCAAGTAAAATCAACTTTTAAAATAATCATTGTAATTATTTTTTACAAAAGATTTACAAGCCCCGCGTCTCACAGGATATTGAACACAAAGTAAACCTTATACATGAGACAGTTTATCAATGATTAATTTAATATTCAAAATATTGAAGATCCAACTGTAAATTTGTATGGTAAGAGTTTTGGAGACCTTTCTTGAAATTATAACCTCAAAATGTCACGTTACTCATTTAAACTTGTGTACTTGTCTATGAAATGCGTGCAGGGGCGAACACGAAGGTGTCTTAGAACAGGAAACGAATCGCGAAGAATCCAAAATGTCGCATGCCAAATGGGAAATAAAATCTACCTGCTAGAAGTAAACAAATTTTCAAAGCTTTATTTTGGGCCGGCGCTGACATTCTCGAATGAAAACAAACGAAACGATCCACGTTTGCGCACAACATACTTGAAAGGTTGCAGTAGCCTAACGAGTGTGTCGCGTCTGTGAGTCTACCATATATAGTTTCACTCCGTGTAAGGAAGTCATCAGTCCGGCCGCGCGTCTCATCGTAGTAAGATGATTTGTTCACCTCTTTTGAGGCTATGCCTCGCTGTTTTCGTTCCCTATGTCACTGCACAACAATCAATTGTCACCGCGTCATTCAGAAGCGAGAAAGTGAGTAGTGAAAGAATAAATTATCCAAGCTGTTTATTTACATCCTTGATTGTTCATTATTTCACCGTGCATTCACAAGATCTGTATAACGTAACTTGATATTCGCGATCGAAACTCATTCGCAAATCAATATCATCTCACTATCAATGGGATCATTCGTTTATTTTTAGAATGAACACGTGTCGGCCACATTTAATGACACACAGCTGGATCGGATCGCTTCTATGTCAAATATAACGCATCTGAACGAGGCTCTAGATAACATCTGTGTCGTGCGAGTCGTCGGAACACCAGGCCACCAAAGAGTTAAGGAAGTACGTACATAACTATGATATTACTTATAGCTTTAGAAAGATTGGTGGTACAATCATTTTGTCTATAGGAATAATTTTTTAAATCGACTGTTGATTTCTAATTATTATCCTACTTGCATCTCTTACCAAATTTACATTTATCTGAATCGATAATGAATCAAATACAAATTTGGTTTCTAGAAAGATTAATAAATTGTAGAGCTGTCAACAATCAACATAACCTAAATAACATGATTCACACCTTTTTCTCGAATACAAGATGTATAATTAAGATGTTGCTTTCAACGAAAACATGTTGCGAATGTGAGACAGTTCAAAAAACTTCTGAAGGTTTCCTTAGGAACTAACCCACTGGTCCAGTAAATAATGGGCAATATGAATCTATTTCTTGTAGAGATTTTTAAATTTCAATATGTATTTATAAATTGTATGAAATTTGAATTATCTGGAATGGTTGGGCATTTTCTGTAAAATTAAAATGATAATTTCATAATATGAATATACACAAAATCCTAATCATAATATTTAGACAACATAAAATTTACTTTAGGAGATTAATTTGTTTTCTTTCCAAAATGCAGTATTTAAAGACCTCCATGAAAGATCTTGGCTGGGATGTAGAAAGCGATGTTTTCGAGGACAAACCACCAAAATTCCAACTCTTACAATTTGAGAATATTGTCGCAAAGCTGAATCCGAATGCTAGACGTTATCTTACCTTGGCTTGCCATTACGATTCAAAATATTTCAGAGAAGGTAACTTTGTTGGAGCTACCGATAGTGCTGTACCATGTGCGCAACTACTTAATCTAGCTACAGTGATGAAAACTCCATTGGAGGCTGCAAAAACGGCAAGTATTGTCGATTATTTTCCTTCCAAAATAGTTTTATATCTATGTCTTTACTCACAAAATACTTCGAGTTCCGAAAGCAAAAGATTCGACATTTAATTATTATTATATTTTATTTACAGTCCAATGTAAGTCTGATGTTTATTTTCTTTGATGGTGAAGAAGCTTTTACGGCATGGGGACCAAATGACTCTATATATGGAGCCAAACATCTAGCTGATAAATGGCATAGACTGAAAACAACTTATGGAACTGAGACAGACATAACCGACTTAGACAAAATGGTAAGAGGGTGAGACAACTGGCTATAGTTCAGAAGTAAATACCAAGGAGTACAATTAGCTATTTTTTCAATGATCGTTGCTCATTATCATCAATTTGCAGGATATGCTGATATTGTTGGATCTCCTTGGAGCACCCGATCCAACTTTCTACAGTTACTTTGACGAAACAAAACGTTGGTACCTGAAATTCGTCGAAGCTGAACAGGCTTTAGCTCATTTACACAAATTTGAGAGATATTCCTATGCAAATGAACAACAAAGATACTTCCAACCTTACTCCTATCCATCTCTAGTCGAGGACGATCACATTCCATTCTTGCGAAAAAGTTAGTAACGTTCACTTCTCTTCCAGGGGGTTTTAAGAATTTATGTATAATAGGAACATTTTTATTTTCAAGCTCAGAGTACAGAAAATATTGTATATTTTTTTTTTTACAGATGTTCCGATCGTTCATCTAATACCTTCCGATTTCCCACCGTTCTGGCACAAGCCTGGTGATAATCGAAGCATTGTTGACGTTGAAACAACAGAGAATCTTAATAAAATATTACGAACGTTCGTTGCGTCCTATCTGCATCTTCAGATATGATAATAGATCGAGGCATTTGACAAGAAACAAAGGTGGGAAATTACATCACGGTATATATATACATCATAGCGCTTATGCCTGGATGAGGTAAAGGTCGCCAGGTTTTATACAATAACAAGTATACAATTGTGTATACAGATGTCATTGCACAGACGGCAAAATAACGAATTTTATTATGGGGCAATCAACCAGAAAAATATACAAATGTATTTATTATATATTGTATATAAATAAATTATATTTTATGAATATTAATCGTATCTTATGTAATACATTTTCATTACTGTATCATTTACAAAATATAATTAAAAAACTTTTAAACTTTTGATATCCTGCGTTTAATATGTATGGTTTTGAATTTTACATTATTATATAATTAGTACTTCTTACATATTTTCGACAGTCGTATAAATAACGACGGATCATTTAAAAAATTTAATTGCATGGGATTTTCATCGGCCTGTGCGACTGTAAACAGGTAGCAAGTCTGAATCTTGTCTAGAAGAGTATTTCGATGAGAAAATAAAAAAATAAAAATGAGCGCCAAGGAATATATTCGAAAATGAGCTGCCAGTCCAGCTAGTATTGATGTTGTTTTTACTAAAAATGGGCGTTCTGTTTTACTGGCTGTTGTCGAAACTGCTAAATGTTAACTCGTTTTCCAGTGCTGCCGGCACTGTGCGTATATATATATATATAAATATATAACCTCATCTGCTTAAATCGGAGCAACGAATGCAAGAAATCGCGCAATGATTAACTTAATTATTAATGAAATTGTGAAGTAAGAAGATGTTGATTTTTCAAACGGCAGACACATATACAATTTTGAGTGTGTTGGAAATTGACTGACAGTACCATCAGTACTAGATTTTTGTTGTATAAACATAGCCTACATTTTTGAAATCTGTCATATCGCATGTTACACGTAGTGAAGCGTTTCGAATTCGTAAAGTCAATTGGATAGTTTACCCGGATTAAAATTGTGAAGTGGCTATAGTATTTAAGTCATGACGAAGAACTGCGTTGTGCCGAAATGTAAGACGGGCACTAAAAGTCTTAAAATAAAGTGCTCGGTTTTTAAAGTACCATAGAATGACAAGCGGCTCAAAAAATGGCAACACGCAATTCTCCAGAGGCAATTAACACCCTCATATTACGTATATGATAAACATTTCGAAGAAAAATATATCGTTCTATCATGATATTGTTTTCTTAAGATTTTGTTGAAAAAGTGGATAATTTTTGTTTGGTGTCATATGCTCGTGTGTAATGAATTTTGGAAAGTTTGATTGAGCGGAAATTCAGATATTTATTGGTAAAAAACACTATTTTTGGAAGTCTTTCATCCAAGCTCGTGTTAAAAGTTGCGTGAAAAAAACTCAAAAAATGTATAGAAAATACTATGTACACGTGACTATCGCCATCTCTCTCGCACCGAGCATCCCTCGATCGCAGCGACCCTAGCGGCTGACACGGCAAGCGGCCCATGTAGAAACTCAGGGTTGCAGACCTGTAAGACCGTGCTTTCGGCTATCGAGACTGTCGCATGGTTCTTCAATTCTGTATGATCCGTATACAATAATTCCAATTCATTTAAAAAAAGATATGGCTTCAAATGTATTTTGAAACCTTACTAAAGCTTACTGAATCACCACGGCATTCGGCACATATCTATGACTACGGTAGCTTGCGGCCAACTTAACACGGTTACAAAATAGTTCATCCTTTAGTTGGTTAGATGTCGCAGAACTAACGATCGACGTTTCAACTTTTGTTGAGCGTTGCTGATCTCACCCCTAAACACTGTCGATGGTATCATCTGTCAATGTAAAATTTCGGTGTTGGTTCATATACTTTTACTTCGATAAACATGTAACGGTTTCCGAGCAGTAAGTTTTTTCTTAGATATTTGCGACGTAAAGTGTATTATAAGTGGTTGCAACAACACATTTTACTCCAACTCATTGTTATTTTTCTCGCAGGAAACGAGAAACCACAGCACTTAAACGACATTCGGAGTAGTGGCGTGCGCGACCCAGGGTGGGGTCTGACTGCCCCGGAAACCTCCAAGCATTGGACCACAAATGATGTATATTACGATGATAAGTTGAAAAAACATAAAACGTTTGCGCGTGAAGTGAAAAACCATCAACTATGGCACGTCCAATAGTTCCGAGCCAACAAAAATTGGCTGAGAAGTTGACTATTCTCAACGATCGTGGTATTGGTATGCTGACGCGTATTTACAATATCAAAAAAGCCTGCGGGGATGCAAAGTCGAAGCCTGGTTTCTTATCTGACAAGACTCTTGAATCATCAATAAAGTTGATTGTCCGCAAATTTCCCAACATCGACATCAAGGGATTGCAGAATATAACTAATTTACGCAATGAGATCATCAAATCACTGTCTCTCTATTACTATACGTTTGTTGATCTCTTGGATTTCAAGGACAATGTTTGTGAATTGCTCACCACAATGGACGCATGTGGGGTTTTTATGGACATAACGATAAATTTCGATCTTACCAAGGGATATCTGGATTTGGTGGTGACTTATGTAAGTCTCATGATACTGTTGTCCAAAGTAGAAGATAGGAAAGCTGTTTTGGGTCTATTCAATGCGGCTCATGAGATGGTTCACAGTCAGTCAGACTCCAGCTTTCCTCGTTTGGGCCAAATGATTATGGATTACGATACACCACTGAAGAAACTTTCGGAAGAATTTGTTCCTCATTCGAAACTCCTGAGAAATGCACTGGCTTCTCTATGGCCCGTTTATCCAGGAAGAAATTTGTCAGCTGATACTTGGAGAGCTGATCAGAAACTCAGTCTTGTTGGTAGCCCTGGACAGATACTCAAGGCAGCCTCGACTGATACAATGTCCTGCGAAACTTTAAGTTTGGACAGGATCGAACGTTGGGTCATACTTGGCTTCACTTTGTGCCACTCTTTTCTCAGTCAAGACCAGCCGAACAAGCTTTGGACTACTGCACTCGAATCAGGCTGGGTATTGGCCCTATTTCGTGATGAGGTCATATATATTCATCAGTATGTGCAGTCTTTCTTTGAAGGTATAAAGGGATATGGAAAACGAGTGTCTGAAGTCAAAGACTGTTATAACCAGGCTGTACAGAAGGCAGGCTATAGACACCGGGAGAGAAGAAAATTTTTGCGAACTGCATTGAAGGAATTGGGGCTTATAATGACCGACCAGCCAGGACTTCTCGGACCAAAAGCATTGCTTGTTCTCATGGGTCTGTCGCATGCACGAGATGAAATTCTCTGGCTGTTGAGACACGGAGATA
Source organism: Tryphoninae sp. A BG-2022a (assembly GCA_030522965.1). Taxonomy (NCBI): domain Eukaryota; kingdom Metazoa; phylum Arthropoda; class Insecta; order Hymenoptera; family Ichneumonidae; species Tryphoninae sp. A BG-2022a. Next base: position 18,881 of record JAPYZT010000808.1, read on the forward strand.
ATCCACCATCGCAAGGCAAGGGAAAGGGTAAAGCCAGTGAGGATCTCGTTGATCGCCAATTACCCGAGCTGCTGTTTCACTGTGAGGAATTACGAGCTCTAGTTCGCAAATACTCACAAGTATTGCAGCGCTATTATGTGCAATTTTTATCGGGTTTCGATGCACCCTCGCTTCATCAGATGATACAAAATTTGCCTGTGTGTCCAGAAGATGAAGGCGCCATACTAAGCGATCTTTGCTCAGCGATAGCCGGTGTTACAGTGAAACAAGTTGAGGAGAACGAATTATTTGATTTTCGTGCATTCCGTCTCGATTGGTTCAGACTGCAAGCTTACATGTCAATAGCAAAGTGCAGCATGAGTTTAGCTGATAACCGTGAGCTCGCTTCGTTCATGGATACTGTCGTGTTTCACACAAAAATGGTTGACAATCTCGATGAAATGCTCGTTGAGACTTCCGATCTATCGATATTCTGCTTCTACAGTAAAATATTTGAAGATCAATTTCACATGTGTCTTGAATTTCCAGCACAAAATCGTTATATCGTCGCATTTCCGCTAATATGCAGCCACTTCCAGAGCTGCACTCACGAGCTTTGTCCAGAAGAGCGTCATCACATCCGCGAGCGAAGTCTCTCAGTCGTAAATATGTTTCTCGATGAAATGGCAAAGGAAGCAAAGAACATCATCACGACAATATGTGACCAACAATGCAACATGAGCGACAGCCTTTTGCCGAAATATTGTGCTCAGTTAATATCACAGGTTGTGAATCGTAAGAAAAAAGATAAGAACAAGAAGAACACTATCGAGATTCACAAACCAGGTATCGAGAGTTACAGAAAAACTCGCGAAGTTTTGACGACAATGGATAAACTTCATATGGCGCTTACCGAGCTTTGTTACGCTATAAATTATTGCCCGACAATCAATGTGTGGGAATATACTTTTGCACCGAGGGAGTATCTTCATCAACATCTCGAGACTAGGTTCGCTCGTGCTCTCGTCGGTATGGTAATGTTTTCTCCTGAATCGAGTGAAATAGCCAAACCGTCTGAGCTCTTCGTGAGCGTACGAGCTTACATGAACGTACTGCAAACAGTCGAGAATTACGTTCACATTGACATAACAAGAGTATTCAACACAGCCCTGCTCCAACAGACTCAATCACTGGACAGTCACGGCGACAAAACTATCGCCGCTCTCTATACTCAGTGGTACTCGGAGGTGCTACTAAGGCGTGTAAGTGCCGGTAATATCTGCTATTCCGGAAATCAGCGAGCATTTGTCAGTTTGTCTGCTGAAAGTTCGATCCCGTTCAACGCCGAGGAATTTTCCGATATCAATGAATTGCGAGCATTGGCCGAATTGATTGGTCCTTACGGTATGAAGATGCTCAACGAGACACTTATGTGGCACATCGCCAGTCAGGTTCAAGAATTGAAGAAACTCGTTGCTGGTAACAAAGACGTACTGGTAGCGCTCAGAACGAATTTCGACAAACCAGAAGTAATGAAGGAACAATTCAAGAGATTGCAGCAGGTCGACAATGTTCTTCAGCGTGTGACAATAATTGGAGTTATACTGAGCTTTCGACAACTCTCGCAATCGGCACTTGTTGATGTGCTTGAGGAACGTATACCTTTTCTCTTGAGTTCCATACTGGATATAAGACATCATCTTCCATCGGGTGATCCCATGCGCATTGTTTCGGAAATGACATCAGCCGCTGGTCTAACTTGCAAAGTCGACCCGACACTCACAGCCGCGCTTAGAACGCAAAAAGCCGAGGTCGACGAGGACGAACACCTGCTCGTTTGCTTACTTATGGTGTTTGTAGCTGTTTCGATACCAAAATTGGCGCGTAACGAGAATTCGTTTTACAGAGCGTCGCTCGAGGGTCATTCGAACAACATACATTGTATGGCAACGGCTATAAACAATATTTTCGGTGCACTCTTCACGATCTGCGGCCAAAACGACATAGAGGACAGGATGAAAGAATTTCTGGCTCTCGCATCGTCGAGTCTTTTACGTTTGGGCCAAGAGGCTGACAAAGAGGCGACGAGAAATCGTGAATCCGTTTATCTTCTGCTGGATCAAATCGTGCAGGAATCGCCATTCTTGACAATGGACCTGTTGGAGAGTTGTTTTCCATACGCCCTCATAAGGAACGCCTATCACGATGTTTATAAACTGGAACACTCTCAGTCATGAGAGGACATATTTTCTCTCTTGCTCCGAGCAAAGGGATAACCATTCCCTGGCGCAATTGCAATGGATATTGCAAGACAGAATTTACTAAGCTGAAACGCCAATGTTCAGCTAAGCAATTACGCTATAGCTGAAGTTCTTTTTACATCCATTTCATAGATCGAAGGTAGTCCTACATATACAGGGTGTTCCAATAACTATTAGCACTTTAGATATCACAAATATTTGCTGAAATAAAATTGCACAGTACGAAGGGGGCCATCCAATGGTACCAAAGTATCCAACTTCCTGGAAAAAATACGTAATTTTTATTTAAAAAAAAATTTTCTATTCATGATAGATGACGCTGTAATGGCAAAAAATCCCCGAAAGTACAAAAAGGCGATAATACTTACAGTTTCGGTAATATATACAATTACTACGTTTATAGTAAGTGTTTGAAATAACGACTTTCAGTATCAATGCGATATTGGACTCTTTTTCGATTGATTGAGTTGCAAGTTTTATATCGTCAGAACTTATTGATGTACAGGCTGTAATAATTCTTTGTTGCATGTCTTCAGGTATAGTTGATACTTGTTTGTACACGTTATCGTGCCATATACCCCATAGAAAGAAGTTTAAAGGTGTTAGGTCTGGAGAAAAAGCTGGCCATGAAATTGGACCGCCGTCTCCAATCCAACGATTTGGAAATTTTTCGTCGAGTTGCCTTCGTGCGATCAATGAATAATGTGCTGGATATCCGTCATGTTGATACCACATGGTTTGTCGTGTAAGTAAAGGCAACTCGTCTAGCAAAAGTTCCAATGTGTCGTTAATAAAATTACTGAAGATGTTGCCATTCAAATTTCTATTAATAAAAAAAGGACCAATAATTTTATCACCTATGACCGCGCATTATTCGTTGATCGCACGAAGGCAATTCGACGAAAAATTTTCAAATCGTTGGATTAGACGCGGTGGGCTAACATCAAAGCTAGCTCGTTCCCCAGACTTAACACCTTTAGACTTTTTTATATGTGCAACATTGAAAGATAAAGTGTACAGAGAAGTACCAACTACACCTGAAGACACACAGCAAAGAATTATTACAGTCTTAATCAATCGAAAAAAGAGTCCAATATTGTATTGATACTGATGGTCGTCATTTCGAACAATTACTATAAACGTAGTAATTTTATTTACTACCCAAACTGTATTATCACCTTTCTGTACTTTTGGCGATCTTTTGCCATTATAGCGCCATCTATCATGAATCGAAGACTTTTAAATAAAAATTACTTATTTTTTTATTGGGAATCCGAATCTGCAGTAAAAAATGGGGGTTTCATTTAAGATTTCAAAGTTGCCCCATACCCAGTCCAGGGGATGCCGGTGGGGGTGGGTACTTTGGTACCATTGGATGAGCCCCTTCGTACAATGTAATTTTATTTCAATGAATATTTCTGTGAACCTTATAGTTTCAAAGATATCTAAGGTGCCAATAGTTATTGGAACCCCCTGTGTATATATATGGCGTTATGATTAATTTATGTCGATTCATATTGACCACTCGAGTGGAGCATTTCGGTTTATAGACACTTATTAATATATTATTATCATATACGTACGCAATGTGAGGCATGTTAGAGTATTATATTTTATTTTGTTATTCGATTGCAAACGTCGCGTATCAAGTTTCAGTTGATATATATATTTTTTTCACCCACCTCCCATCTTCATCACTATCATCACTTATGTGTCAACGATGTATCAATGTAAACATACCTTTACCACGTAGTCTCGAGGTATATCAATTTTTAGTCGCGAATTTTATATTATAATGTAAATTGCAACTATTTTACAATAGTTTCTACGATAAATAAAGGTGTCTGTCCGAACGACGACTATGTCTTTCTTTTCTCATTTATATTAGGTTTGAACGATCCATTCCTAAATATCCCACGAAACACCATAAATGTAAAATGTATGCTTTATTTAATTCTTTACAGTGATGTTGTTTTTTTCATCTTTTAATCACATTAACGTAGCACAAAAGAGATTCACAATCATATTTTTTTTTCTTTATTTATAATATCCTTAAAACACGTCATGTCCTAAACATTTTTTTTTTGGGTGTGGGAAAGGTGAAACGTGAAAGTAGTTGGGCTATATTTGGATGATTGGTCATTATCATGCGCAATAAATAGGATGTTGTGAGAAATCATACGATTTCAAAGTGTATTGATCGTCGTAATGAGTGCGAAACGTAAAAAGAAGATAGGAAAATATGCGGGGGGTTCTCGTAGCGAGCAAAGGTCACTTGGTGTTTTATCATATCCAAGCAACTTTGTGTTGTTTTTGTAAAACAAATTCAAATCTTGTCAGTCAAAGTTATGCGATAAAGTAATAAGAGGAGGAATAGAACATAAAAGTCAATTAGCTCGAAATAATTCCGGATGCACGATGTTGATAGGTCACCACGTTTTTTTTGGATCGATAGAAAAAATATAATATGTAATTTGTCTTTTACTTTTTTGTTCTTTTATCCTCTCTTCGCTCCTTGACATTATGTACAGGTGATGTGGGTTGAGGGAAAATAGTGCATCGCGTCACATTTGGAACGAGAAGCCTAAGCGCAGAGTAATAGAGATTGGTAGGCGGGGGAGGGGAAATTCTGGGGGACAGATAATGGAGGAAATATCTCTTATCGTTGATTACCTCGCACGCATCCCCGCACGCAATCGATATTCTAACTAACAACGAGAGCTTTGGCCCCATTCAAATCCAACCCTCGCACGCATTCGATAATTTGGCTTGTAATCGCGCTGAGGAGGATCGATGGAAAAATATTAGAATAATTCAAAGTGGATATTCCAATCATCGTTAATATGCTCTTCGATTTGCTGTCGTTTGTTTTTTTCTCTAAAATATTTCTAATACTACCATAATCGATTTTCCATTTTTATGATAAGAGCATCGTGGCTACTTATTGGTCAAAGAATAACGATTCGTTCTCACGATGTAAATCTCGTTAATTTCATTTTAAATGCTTCGATGACTCGAGACATTCTTGTCTCCATAAAGTGGAAGATTCCAATTCATCGTGGCAGTGAATAGATTCGATTTGTGAAGCACGGTTTGAGTGGAGTATTGAAAGATCATAGTTTTTTTTTTCTCAGCTTTCTATGGAATTAAGATGTACACAGTAGAAGAATCAGACTCTGACGTAATTATTAGTTAATGATATATAGGATGTATCATCGCACCAGAGCTCGAGATACGCACAGCCTTTTCGAAGCTGCTTGGCAGTGTCTTGGAAGCAATGTCAAGAATCCCGAGCAATGAATTTGGAAAAGAAAAACGAAAAAATAATATCAAAGAGGCAACAAACTGCCCTGGCAGTTGAACGGGGGAATGACGGAGTAGAGACTAGACCGTCTATCTAAGCTTTGCAGTGCGAAAAACTTCGCAGCTGCAACACGATTGGCAGTTCACGTTGAATTTGTTTTTTGTTCTATTTTTATTTTGTTGTAACTTCTTCGATTTCCCACATATTCTCATGTTTTGTCAATCTAATGAAAAATGATATTTAAAAACGTGATTCTATTGAATGGCGCTAGCGACTCTCGTTGCGTCTACGATAAATGTTTAAACATTTATACGGTGTGGTGCCGTTTGTCTTTTTTTTTGTTTTCTTGTTGTCAGCCACAGACTCGGGTATTAGTCGTTGACCGGCAAGATCTATAGATGATGAATTAGATAATAGCCGTTCTACCACCTCGGCGTGTGCCTATGCTTTGAGTTAAACGAGGTTCATACTTTTTTATTTTATCCTCAAAAAATCCATCGATATCTATTTTTGTCGTTTGTTTTCCTGGCCCTCGCATAACCACACATACATGCCAATGCATTTTGTTCTTTCTTCCTTTATCCATTTTTGTTTTATCAATCCTTAGCTCCGTCCTGATTACAAAATACAGAATAATATCCCGCTATAATACAGATTCTGATATAAAAACAAGTATTCTTATTCGCTTTACGCATTATCTTAAGTCTATAATTAATCGTTTATGTATAATGTCAGTATTTATTTACACAGGTATCCCCATCATTGCTTTCTTGCTTCGTATATATCACTTTCTCTCAATCGCTCACTAACGCCCACGCGTACGTACAGACAGACAGACAGACAGACAGACAGACAAGCATACGTACACAGTCATTCTAGCGCATTCTTCATTTCGCTTCTCTCACATCTATATTCTTGTCTCGCTATAATTTCGTACGGTTCGCTCTTAATAATCACAATTGCGTCTATTGTACATTTTCACAAGACCCGCAAAATTTTCGGATTATAGCGATTTGGCTGGCTCTCTTCATACCCTCCTTTCCATACGCCAAATTATACTGCTCGTTTCGTTTGAATTTAGTTTAATTTAAACAATTTTTATTTTGTCACCGAGTTGTTTATCGGTTACATTAATTCTCCTTACACGGAAGATTCAGATTTTCTCAAAGTCATGAACGCACGAATCCTCAAACATTAACAAATTATAACGAAGCTGGAGAGAATTTATGGTTGGAGAATGTACGTAGAAAAATGGTTTCAATCAATTAATTCGGTATGGTTTCATTCTTGTGCTTAAAATGAACGGAACGGCTATAGCGAGAAATTAGAATTAACGCGGAGGTTTCGCGACTCCCTTTGTTTTGTTTTGTTTTTTCTCACCTCACCTTACTAGCGCCCAAAAGGGCGAGTTCGTTTCTGGTAAGTAACTTTATATAAATTATGAAATGTCTAAAATCGATAAATGGTTTTCAATAGCAAAAAAGTAAAACAAAGGAAATGTTTGATTACGACATTCGCGATTAAATAAAAATGCTTTAAATGCTATTGTGCTTGTGTCACGCAACTTTTTGTTCGTAAATTCAACTCGATGTGTCCAACCCCGGCAACGGAAGGGTAGGGACGTGAAACGCCAATTCGCAAAATTGAATTGTAACATGGAAAGAAGTCATAATAATGTCATATGTATACGTAGAACATGCCTCGGAATCTAATTAACGCCCGTGAAAGGATGTTTCGCTCTTTCACTTTCTCTCTCTCTATCTCTTCGTCTTTGGTCCGCCGTGGCCATTGCGTAAAGCGCATTCGCCGTGCATTTCCCGTTATCGCGAAATGAAGAAAACTATTAATATAATGTACAATTTTTTTGTTCGTTTCTTTCCTTTTGTTTGTTCTTGGAGATATCGATAAATTATGAACGGTAATATCAGACAGCTATCAGCACGAATAATCGACGAGAATAATAAAAATCGCTATAACTAATAATAATCATAAATGAACTAACCGCTATAAAAAGATGTTTCGTTCGGTTTCTTTGTTTGTTTAATTATTTTCCCCTGGCTCGTTCAGTTTCTTTCTCTCCCGTAACCTCCATTTTGTTGTTGCTTCAATTGGCTAATAAAAATTAGTGTATAAGAATAATACCATATCGTTAATTATTATATACTACAATGGTACAGAGATCAAACGAATGACCTGCGATAGTTTGGTAACGCTGAACGCCCCATATCTCGTCAACGCCGAACAAAAAAGGCTGTATCGTAATACAAATACACCCGTAAACTGTCGGAAGTCGTGCGGCGTGATTAATGAAGATCGATCTCTTTTCGAATAAATATTACATTACACGAACGACCTTTGTTGGCGTTGATGAACGTCTTGGTGAACCTTGAGTATGATTGAAAGATTCGATAGAATTTCAAGTGCAGAACTTTTTTTTTAGCAGTTTTCATTAGTTTCCTCTGTTTTCCACTTTTTCTATCGAATTTTTCAAACAAATAATGACGCGGCTGTACTCGTCTCATTGAGATTTTTGGTTCACGGCAATGTTTCGACGCGAGATACATGATATATTGCGCTTACTTTACAAACACGCGGGAAAGCCTTTGTAGCGTAGCGAGCGATCGGGTTATTTTTGTTTGTTCTGTTTACATTTTTGTTCGGAAGAAATTACACATATCGCATACGTGTTCCAAGAGTCGACGACGATTCTGGATAGTTCGTCTCGAGCTTAAAAATAGCATTGTTGCTGTTTTTCAGTCTCACCGACGATCATCGGAGGACGTCGTCGTCATCATCGTCCCGATCACGGAACTATGCTGGTCGTGACTGCGGACAATCTCGCTCGTTCGAGGCTACGGTCGTCACACCTTGTTGTGATGATGTCTCATCTCGTAGGCTGTACCCCTGCCACCTCCCCCGGAGCCCGAATAGGCACCGGCGTACAATTCTGGGTGATTGGAACGGCTGGGATTACTTGCTGAACCGGCGCTTGGTGGTGCACTAGCTGTGGGAACCGAGCGATAGCCTGTTTAATCAATTTTTTCAAAATAATAATCATTCAGGCCTGCACGGCTTCTATGCGAAAATCATGCTGTAAAATAAATTGTTAAGTTTTCTTTTGGGCTTTTGGGAACGGAAACGGAACAGAGTAAGAAAAAATATATAATTCTCTGTTCCGTAGTAAGCAAGGATGGGATTTGTCAATGACGAAATGATAATGATCTCGTGGATGAAGCCGGTACGATGATTATTACATCAAACAGCTAAAAAAGGCAGTGGTCAGCGAATTCAAAATTTCCTCATGTAAATCACGAGTCAGTGAACACTACAAGAGGCGAAAAGAAATATAACAATGAAATAAAAGTTCAGAAGCAAATGCAAGAGCGCAGTCCTGTTCTCGATCATAGATTGTAAAATACGAAGCTTGCAAATTCTATTTTCTAACTGAGGAGGAATTAATGACTGTCTCTAAAAAAAAAACGCGTTTTCTTGAATTCGCTTCTGCCGTGATTAATGGAGAGTAGCCCCAGCTCACCTCTGCAGCTCATAGAGAACGATAGTGTCGTATAGTGATGCGCGCGTCAATCAATGCGAGGAAGATGCGAACAGGAGAAAACACTGATGTAGTTTGCGGATTTTTGTTGTTCTTTTTCAACGCATGAGGATCAAGTCAAATCGTCAAACGAACGTATATATCAATTCGATGACGAGTGGGCCTGATTCGCTTTGGCGATGGGATAGCGTTTGATTCTGTTTTGCGAATTTATTTTTGGGTGATAAACTTACCTTTTGGATAATACTGAGCTCCTCTGCCTTCACCGTAGCCGTGAGAAGGTCCACGCGTACCGTGACTTCGACTTTGATTGGGAGGTATACTTCTGGGTCCTGGACCACCACCACCACCGTGCGGATGTCGCTGCAGAGAAACAACATCATTTTTATTTTTTCTCGTTTCCTAAGATATGAGTAATCGATAAATACACGAGGTTCCCTACCGTATGGTTGTTAGAATGAATCAATATATGGTGTATCATATTTCTATTTTTCATTGACGCATTGCGATTATCACTTACCATTCTTCTTAGAGTATTCATCGGCCTTCTGAGCGTATCACTTATTCGCCTCGCGGGGGGTTTCTTAGGATTGCTCGATGGCGTATGAACAGCGCAACATTTTATGAACATTCCCATGAATATCATAAATGCAATTCCCATTAGGAGGACGGCCCACCAGTATTCCTAAGAATAGACGATAAAATAAAGCGGAAATAAATTCGGTGAGCGTTTTTATAAAAAGTTCTGCATTCCTTATGCTTGAAACTTAGGCATACCGTCATCCACTGCGCGACTGTTAAAAGTGTTTCTTTGTTGAAGAGAAGATTCTTCAATCTCGCTAGTGGACCTTCCGCATCGACCGCCCGACATTTTAAAAAGACGTCACAATAACCCTGCAGAAGGAAGAGTACCAAAAATTCAATAAGAATGTTTTGAAATTGTGAAATTATGATCATATAGCGATTAAAAATATTTAAGACAATTTCATATACCTGAAAATTGTCACATGGCGAACCCGGTCTGAGGCTTATGCCGCCGTCGGGCAGCCCAACGCTATGAGCAAATTCACTGGTGCTTCGGCAAGTTGCTAGATCTGTACCGTTCTGACAAGCCAGTTCGCAAAGTTTTCGTTTATCGATGTTCGGTATTATGTTACTAGTGAGGAAACACTCGGTGAGATTCCACTCCAGGCAAATCGAACCGGTGCATTCACCGTTGATGCACAGCTGCAAAAAAAATAATAACAAAATTCGATTCTGATCGTATCAATGTTTCCTTTGTTTGGAACAAAGAAGTTAGGATTCAATTTTCGGATCTGTGTGGGAATTTGATACTCACCTGAGTCCCTTCATTACACCGAGTCTTGTTCGCTCTTGGCAATGAGACCGGACACTCGGATGATCTTCCATTACAGGTCGAGTTGTAACTGCAATCTGACTCTGCTTTGCACTGAACTCTGTCGTAAAGTGAAACGAATTGGCAGGTATCGCTGGAGCAGCATGGACCTTGGCTCGGACTGTTTAAAAGAATTGAATATCGATTGTGGAGATGTAAAGAATACGTTTATATAAAACAAATGAAATATAAAAAAGAAAGAGAATCATAATACGTGATTTCCAAGGGATAGAATCAAAATCGAACCTGCATTGGGTGCCCTTTCTTCGGTTGCAGCCTTTGGCAGTCTCGTTGTGGCTCTTGTCGTAATCCGAAACTTGTCGTGGATAGCAGCATTTGTCGACGCACTCGACATCGTCGTAGCCACAATCGCACTCTTCGCCAGCCTCGACGATTTTGTTCCCGCAAAAAGCACCAGCGGATGCTGTTTTCAATTTTTTGTATTGCATCTCATGACTATTTTAAAAAAGGAGTAAGACGTGTCGAACATTTAAGAAGAACCTTACCAGTGAAACAATTTCTTTTTTTGTTATCCTCAATCGCATCGAGAACATTGCTGATGTTTCCTATGCTGCATTTTGAGAATTTGCTGTTATTTGGTCGGTCACCACTCGTAGCTGAGGCAAACATTATATAATTGCCATGAAGACCTCCAGGTCGACATTCCGGTGGAAAATCATGCTGCAAGAATGATTTACAATAAGTATGAATTCAGTGTACAATTGTCGAAAGTAACTTCAATAACAATCCTCTCGGTATATTTCTTTCTGTTCTTACCGGTGATCCAAAGTTATGTCCAATCTCATGTGCCAATGTCAATTGTGAAACTTTTGGTGGTACTCTGCTGTTATAGTTGACGAAAGTGATGATGCCAGTGTTGAGTGATCTCTTTGTTGAGTGGTACATTCCTTCGACGGTTTCCGTATAGGTTTTATATTTCTCGCATATACCACCGGATGCACCAGAAGCCGAAGCAACCCAAGCGAGACCTAGAGTACCTCCGGTAAAATCTCTACGGAACGTCGGACAAGAAAAATATTACCTTTTCCAAAAAATGAAAATCTTCGAAATTTCAAAAGAAAAAATAGCACGAAACGTACCTGTACGTGAATACATATGCAAGACAGAAATCTTCATGATTTCCTAACGAGTGCTGATTCAAAAAGTTACTGACGTCAATATTTTCCATACAGAAGACATTTGGTTTGGAATCCGGTCTAGGCGAGCAAGCCGTGTCGTTGTCGATCTATCAATAATAAATTACACAGTGTATACTCAAATTTCTACCATCCATCGGTCTGTCGTAATAAAAATAAACAAATTACCTTTATTCTCTGAACTTCAAATTTGATATTTCTATGCTCGATTCTACCATCGAATCGTGTGTCCCTGTAGATATAATTTACCGCAGTAACGTGATGTGCTATGAGCGACAGGATTTCTTCTCTCGTTTTTTCGGGATCACCGTGAAGCTGGAAACAAATTAATCTCGATTATTGTAATCTTGCTATTATCGTATTCTGTCAATATTATTTATGTCTTGTCTCAATTTTTAGCCTTGTCCGAATGTGATCTGTACAAGGTGGAATACATAACAATTTTTAAGGATCAGGACAGCGAGGCAGCGAGAATATATCAGTGGGCGCCAGAATGAAATAAAAAAGAAATAAAAAACATTGAGATAAAGTGAAGGAAGGAAGTGAGTTCGACATTCAAGACATATTTTCACTCCTCGCACGGATGCGATAGCGCAAAGAGATCAAAGCTTAGGAATTTCCGGGTATTTTATTTATAGTTGACATATTTCTTGTATTTTTCTCTGTCTCAAATATTCTTTACCGGAAACTCATGGATTGAGGATGGCAGATTTAATTTCATAGGAATAGCAAACTCACGTGTTCGGATATGTGACGCCATATGAAGGGATCTGTTTGTATGAAAAGCGAGCACGTATTTTTGTTGTCCTCTTTTGGCCTCGTGGCCCTGCGATTTCTACGATGTTCCGGATTGTTCGCTTCTCGCGTATACTTGTGACCGGGTTTCTCCTGATTGCCGTTCCATGGATCCACTTTTGGTTTCTCGTTGTTGATTTTCTTCACCACTGGTGGTGGCGTATCTGGCTCACCAGAATTTTGAACTTTGTCCATCCATTCGGCGACTTTGTCCGTTATGCCACAACCGCTCGAGTCACCTAAAATTGCATTCAATCAAAAAGAACAAAAATTAATTTTTCTTAGTAGCTATATAACTAATCCTATCCCTCTTACACTCGCTCTCACAATAAATATCGGTATATATTAATACAAAGTTTGCAGATCTATCATTTATTTCCAGAACAAGTAAACGCATCGTATCTCGAGAAGGAAAGTAAGAAACAAAAAGCAGAAGCTGGCCGAGTGACGTTACACTAAACTCTCAAGAAACTTCACTGAGAAGTCTCGACATTAAAATGGTTTTCATGAGAAATCGAAATGTGTATGTTCCTGCCAACAGTTCAAAACTTTCGGTGATTTCACGTTCAATGATCCCAGTCTGACTTTTCCTCTATGTATATTCATTCTCCACTTGCATCAGTCACTTGTTTTCCTCTTTGCTCTCCTCTCCACAATCCACGAACAAAATTCTCTACATGAAAGGTAGAGTCACCTTAAATCGCCGGAGAGAATAAACTGATGGAGCAC
>JAPYZT010000809.1:0-27088 GCA_030522965.1 Tryphoninae sp. A BG-2022a
ACTTATAAGCAAACCTAAGACAAGAGCAGGAAACAAATGTTGTTATATGATGGATTTAATAATCTGCCAACAGAAATATTGCGAAAGTAGGACACTGCGAAGGTACAAAAAAGCACTAGTGCAGTATGTTAAAAGCAGTGAGGGAAAGCTAGTAGAATAGTAATGTAAATAATAGTAGAAGAAATGCTGTATAGGTTAAGAAATTGAAGTCATACTTGAGAATTGTAATTTTAAGCGTAGCCGTCGCTTTTATCAAGAATACTTCACACGAAGTTTCATTTACCCACTTATATGTACATGCTCTGCATGCTCTTTTTTCTTTTTGAAGTTTTTTTTCGACGAAGACGAAACCCCACGCGAACATCAACGCTTCATCGTCCCCGAGAGTCGAGCATTCTTTCTTTTTTCCACAGCGCTCTCTTCCCCTACCTCACTTCTCTCCTCTTCTCCTCTGTCTAGATCTTCTCTTCTTGTTCCTTTACCAATTCTTTTATTTCATGAAGCATATGTAAAATTGGAATCGTGCAGGAGAGGGAAAATTGATGAGCAAAAGTCCAAAATTATTATCGGACACGTTTATTTTTATTGATTTATTTTTTTAAACAGTTCGATAATATTGAAGGACGATCGTGATAAATCATGAAATTTTTCATTAATAAATTCTCAATGATTCTACGTTATCAATATTACGAATTAAAATATAACGTTTCATACGTTTGTTACGCTTTTCTTTATTTTCTTTCGATTAATCCGTCGATTGATAATTTCCAATCGTTACGCTAACGCGATTTTTCTTCCTCCACGACTACGAGTTTGAGCGTTACAGGCTCGTCATAATTTTTGAAAGATTCTCGCAAGTGTCCATGATTGAAAAAAATTGAAAGAAGAAGCTACTTGGATCTACCCGGTCGATGATTAAAGCAAATATTGGAAAAGCGCAATGAGCAGAATCGTAGCTTTCTCCATACAGATACTTTGGCATCTACAGGGTGAATTTCATAAGGTGTAACAGGCTTTATTCTAAGGTAGATGGGATCATTACAAACAAAAGTTGCAAATATACATTAGGGATATTTTAAATAGTTTACGAGATATAAATTGTTAAAGCTAGGCCAATCAGGGCGCGCCGAAAAGCATTGGAGCCGCCTACTCTGAAATAAAAATCACTGCGTAATAACATAATAAATAAAATTGACGGCTCTGAATTTTGCAACCTCAAATGTAACGCCCTACACTGTGCTATCTCTACGGCTAGGGCGAGAGTGGGCGGCGCCAATGCTTCTCGATGCGCTCCGATTGGACCAACTTAACAAAGTGATATCTCGCAAACTATTAAAAATATCCCTAATGTTTATTTACAACTTTTGTTTGTAATGATCCCATCTACCTTAAAATGAAGCTTGTTGCACCTTATATAATTCACCCTGTATATAATAATAATAATAATAATATATTAAATATATTTATTGTATACAATATCATATTAATGAATATAATGATGATAATAATAATATATATAGAGAGAGGTATACAAAGAAGTAAAGAATTTGATATATAACTATAGAGTTCTGTATTTCTGGATGAGATGGTACCTACACTTCACCGATGAAAATATCGATATACCACGAAATGGTCCGTCTATAAGTGCATGGAAGAAGACTCGTCGAGCTCTACGGGGATATTTTACTTACCGAGAGTGGGAGATATTTAGGTCGCCCATTCAGCCTCCTCTTTCAGCATCGACCAATTCGCCAATCTACCCCCTAGAACACGTACGCTTATTTTACAAACACACACACACACATATATATATGTATACATATAGATATACGTGTGTTTGTGTGTGTATGTCTGCGTTTGTTCACGACCCTTTCGAATTCTCCTTTTGGCTCTAGTACCTTTATGCAGTATATAATCCAGTCTCGATTTCTACCCACAGATTCTACGCTACGTATAATTACGCCAGTCTCGTTGATCTCGTCGAGTCCCAGTGTATAACATCTTCGTATATATATTTTCAACGCAAGCAAAAATACGATTTTCCTGACCCATATTTTGACAAATAATAATAATAATAATACAAGAAAAAGATTGTGGAACTTTCCAGTTTTTGGTCATTCTCAACGGAATGAACTTCCTTCCATTGGAAAATTTTCAATTTTATTCTTATAATATTTATATTTTATATTATATCATATTATTAACTTTATTATATATATATTATTATTATTATATTATATTATATTTCTATTGCATTATATTATAAAATATTATATTAGGTATATTACATTATATTATATTATGTTATAATACATTATATTATATTACATTATACTATATTGTATTATATTATAATATATTGTATAATATTATATTATATTGCATTATATTATATTACAATACATTATATTATATTGCATTATAGTATATTGTATTATATTATATTGATATTATAATATATTGTATGATATTATATTATACTGCATTACATTACATTATAATATATTATATGAGGTATATTATATTATAATACATTGTATAATATTATATTATATTGCATTATATTATATTATATTGATATAATATATTGTATGATATTATATTATAATGCATTGCATTATATTATAATATAATGTATTACAGCTTATATATATATATATATATATATATATATATATATATATATATATATATGAATGTATGGATGTATGGATGTATATATAGACGAAGGGCAACGTCGTACTTCAGACCTTATACTTAGGGCGCATAGACGAAGTTTCACGAGCTAGCAAGCAAGCGCGCGACCGCACTTTTGCTTGCTCGTTCCCTGACGAGCCTCCGGTAAAGCGAAGGGTCAGTGTGGTCCTTGTCGGGCGTTAAACCATTTTAAACAGACTCGGCCTTTGAGACTGGTCTGAGCCTGCTACTGCTACTGCTCTCGACGCCGAGTAAGAGCCCCAAAGGGAATAATAATGCGTTAAAGTGCATAATGAGGTGAAGAAACTCTCTGCCTCGTTGAGAGTTCAAAGTAAAAAAAAAAGTAGAAAAAAAAAAGAAAAGAAAAAAAACGATGTTCTCGATTACCGAGTTGTCGGGAAGGTCGCCTCGAGAAACGAGAGGGACACGCGCGAGAATCGAAAACGAGAATATTTTTGTCAATTTCGATTGTAACCCTTATTAAGACTCGCATCAAGATTTAATTTCATTATTTTCTACAATTTTGTGCAATTATTTAAATTAAAATATTAAAGATTAAACGAATTCGTCGAAAACGGTATAAAGAATGAAATTAATATTAAATTTCTTATTGGAAAAAACAAAAAAAAAATGTTTCAGCATCGCCCACGCTGTTGTTCGCCACGCACAAGGATATCCGGGTCGCAAACGTGTCGAGGGGTAACAAGGTCGCGACCCTCGTCAAGGATCTGTCGCAAGGAGCAGCTTTGGATTTTTACTGGGAGCGCCGATTGGTCTGTTGGTCCGACAGCGATCTCGAGATGATACAATGCGTACAAACCAACGGTACGCACGTGGGGGAACGAATGACGGTTGTAAATTCATCTTTAATATCACCGGACGGTCTAGCCTGCGACTGGTACACGGGCAAATTGTATTGGACCGATGGTGAGAAGAATCGTATCGAAGTAACAAGTATCGACGGTGAGCATCGTAAAGTATTGTTCTGGACGGAAATTTACGAGCCAAGAGCGATAGCCCTCGTGCCAATGAGAAGCATTATGTTCTGGACGGATTGGGGAGACGTACCGAAAATTGAGAAAGCATCGATGAACGGAGATCCGAGTACGAGGGAAGTAATCGTTTCGGACGATATTTTCTGGCCAAATGGAATAACCGTCGATTACGAAGCTGAATTGGTTTACTGGGCGGATGGTAGATTGAGATTCATCGCTGTTATGGATTACAACGGTAAAAAGAGGCGTAAAGTAGTTAGCCAGGGTCTCGATTATCCGTTTGCAATATCGTTCTTCGACCAACGCCTCTACTGGACCGATTGGAAAACTTGGTGTATACACTCGCACGACGTACGTTCGTCCCAAACGACACGACCACGTGAATTGTTTCACGGGGAGTACATACCAGGTGACATCGAGGTCTGGGACCCGCGAAGACAACCTTATGGCGACAATCCATGTAGACGTAACAACGGTAATTGTTCTCACCTTTGTCTGTTGAGCAGCAAGCCATCTGGTTACAGTTGCGCCTGTCCAACCGGTGTGAAACTCATCGACAATTTTACCTGCGCCAAAGGACCGGAGGAACTGTTGTTGATAGCACAGCGCAACGCTATATGCAAGATATCTCTAGATTCTCCTGATTACACGAATTTCGTTCTACCCTTAGGCGGTATCAAATATGCTATAGCTATTGATTTTGATCCAGTCGATGAGATGCTCTATTGGACGGATGAGAAGGTATGCGCTATACGGAGAGCTTATTTAGATGGTAGCGGACAGGAAGATGTCGTGACGACCGAGGTCTCCAATCCGGATGGGATAGCGATTGATTGGATAGCGAGGAATATGTACTGGTCCGACACTGGTACCGACAGGATCGAGGTCGCTCGTCTCAATGGCACCAGTCGTAAGGTTCTCATAAACGAGGATCTCATCGAACCGAGAGCGATAGCCCTCGCACCTGAACTAGGCTGGATGTTCTGGACCGACTGGAACGAGAAGAGACCGAAAATCGAGCGCAGCAATCTCGATGGTAGCGAGAGAACTCTCCTCATTGTTAAAGACATTGTATGGCCCAATGGCATCGCTCTTGATCTAGAGAGAAAGAAGATCTATTGGTGCGATGCAAAAATGGACAAAATCGAGGTTTGCAACATGGATGGAACGGATCGCCGTGAGGTCATCACTGACAATCTTCCCCATCTCTTTGGCCTCAGTCTCTTGGGTGATTTTCTTTACTGGACCGACTGGCAAAGACGAAGTATCGACAGGGCTCACAAGCTAACCGGTGGTGAACGCGAGGTCATCGTTGAACAGATGCCCAATGTTATGGGACTCAAAGCTGTTCATCTTGGTATTGTACGTGGGACTAATCCTTGCGCTCGTAACAACGGAGGTTGCACTCATCTGTGTCTCAACAGACCCGGTAACAATTACGTTTGCGCCTGCCAAATTGGCTATGAACTCATCAAGGACAAGAGAACTTGCGTTATACCGGACGCTTTTTTATTATTCTCGAGGAAAGACAAGATTGGTCGTATAAGCATTGAAAATCCTAACAACGACAATATCATCCCCGTGACTGGGGTCAAAGATGCCAGGCAAGTCTTTTTAACTCTTTCACTCCCTCAATTTTTCTTTTCAATCGTTTTTTTTACGACCAATAAATTAGTAAATTCGACGAAACGATTCGATCCATTAGTCATCAATGATTGTTTTGTTTTATTTTAATTTGTTCAATTATTTTCTATATTTCAGTGCTCTCGACTTCGACATGCACAATCACATTTATTGGACGGACGTGAAAGTCAAAACTGTTACGAGAGCTTTCATGAACGGTTCGGACGTCGAGAGGGTCGTTGATCTGGGACTGGAGACACCCGAGAGCTTGGCTGTAGACTGGATCGCTCATAATCTTTATTGGACCGACACAGGGACACGTAGAATCGAAGTCGTTAGATTGGAAGGTTGCAGTCGCAAAGTTCTCATATGGCAGGATCTCGTTGAACCGAGATGTCTCGCTCTTGATCCGGAGAGAGGGTAAGAGATTTCATCTTTCTTCGATGCGAATCAGTACGATTCGCATTTTGATTAATCGTCATGATCGTTGGTAGATTCCTCATGGTTTTTATAAAGATTAATTAACGTCATATTTTTATTGCAGACACATGTATTGGAGCGAATGGGGAAAAACAGGAAGTATCGAGCGAGCCAGTCTAGATGGATCGAGGAGACAGGTAATACTGTCGAGTGTCGGTCGAGCTAATGGATTGACGATAGATCACACGGCTCGAATATTGTACTGGGCAGATCTTTTCACACCCGCCATAGACAGTTATAATCTTCAGACGATGAAGAGAAAAGCCATAATAACACAGGACATAGTATATCCGTTTAGTATAACGCAATATCAAGATTACATATATTGGACCGATTGGAACACCGGTGACATTGAGAGAGCGAACAAAACAACAGGATCGAATCGTACGAAGATTCACGACCATCTTGAGTCCGTCACCGACCTTCTTGTCTTTCACGCATCGCGACAAGCCGGAAGCAATCCTTGCGCGATGGGAAACGGAGCTTGTAGTCATCTTTGCATAGCTCTGCCGGAATCCGGAGGTGGAATTTCCATCACTCATAAATGCGCTTGTCCGACCCACTATAATCTCGCTTCGAACAATAAAACTTGCGTTGGTGAGTCAAATTCTTCCTATAACATCCAACAGTCGTCGATAAACATCGCACAGTTGTAGACAATTACTTCTTATACGATCCTTTTTCTTTTTCTTCATTCCAACAGCTCCAAAAAACTTTATGGTGTACAGTTTGAGAAACGTGATGGGTCGCTTTTTGCCGGATGTCAACGACTGTCCCGACATAGTACTACGAGTGCAAGGATTAAAAAACGTCAGATCGATAGAATTCGATCCCATAACGCAACACATATATTGGATCGATGGACGTACAATGTCGATACGTAAAGCATTGGAAAATCGTACTCACGCTTCTGTCGTTATATCCGGTGGTTCCGGTCATCCGTTCGACCTTGCCCTCGATCCTCTTGGTCGATTGCTCTTTTGGTCTTGTGCCGAGAACGATGCCATCAATGTAACGAGGCTAGATAACGGTTCGGCCCTCGGTGTCGTTGTCAAGGGCGAGGGCGAGAAACCCCGGAATCTGGCGGTTCATCCGGAGAAGAGATTGTTGTTCTGGGCTGATCTTGGTGGTAAAATGAGAATAATGCAAAGTACGATGGATGGCAAAGAGCGTGTTGTAATAGCCACGGATCTCGATCAACCGACTGGTCTTGCGGTTGATACAGTCGGTAATATGATTTTCTGGGCTCACGGTCGACAAATCGAAATGTCTGATCTGAGCGGTGCCAATCGACGTGCACTCGTCTCGGTTGAACAAGGCTCAGCAGCGTATTTATCGTTGCTCAACGAGCATCTCTATTGGTTCGATCGAGAAACTCAAGTACTGGCACGAGTTAATAAAACCACGGGCTCGGGACGAAAGACTATGATGAATCGTCTACTGACCGATCTCGTAACCGTCAGAACACCCGACGATCACGTTATGGAGTCACACATATGCAGTCCTTTCCACGATTATGGAGGTTGTTCACATTTTTGCATCGGCACGACGACACCTCGTTGCTCCTGTCCACAGTATCTTGTATTGTCCGACGATGAGAGAACGTGCCGAGCAGCACCGGCTTGCGGTGCTGATGCTTTCACCTGCGCTCATTCGAGTTCAGCCGTCACTAAGGAATGCATACCTGCCGAATGGAAATGCGATCGTCGAACCGATTGTACCGATGGAAGCGACGAGCTTGGATGTCCCACCTGCGGCCCGGATCAATTCAAGTGCCAAAGTGGACATTGCATTGGTTCGTAAATCTATGTTTCTTTGCAATTCGCGAGACAGTTGCAAGAAAGTGGAATAATACACGATAATTAGTTGCACTGGTAATCGAAAGAATCCAGGCTCTATTTTCCTCTGTATCGTTGCTTTATAATTCTGTACTCTTGCTTTATAACAGATATGTCATGGGTGTGCGATGGTACCGCTCAATGTCAGGATGGCCTGGACGAAGCTCATTGTTGTCAACCCGGTCAGTTTCGTTGCACGGGAACTCGAGTCTGCATTTCCGGCACAGCTCTCTGCGACGGTTGGGAACATTGTGCGGATGGTAGTGACGAGAAAGCACCAGTTTGTGCAGCTGCGAACAATCGTCGTCAGGATGTCGGACCATCGACCGATGCCGGAAAGAGCACATACGTTATCGCCATTCTCGTTGTTCTCGGTGTTACTGGAGTCGCTATACTCGGATTTTTCTATTGCCGAAGAAGACTGGCGGGTAACGAGGAATTACCCGACATACTTCACGACTCGGCGGGTGATCCACTCTCTCCGAAACCGAGCAGGTCGGGTAAACCAATGTTGTCGCAGAAGAATGGTGCGAAGGATCTTAAAGCGAGCCTAAAGACTGTCAGAATGTCTACCTTGACGGGAAGTAGCATTGGCTCGAGTTACGATCGCAGTCATATAACAGGTGAGAGATTAGTGTTATTTAGATAAATTATTTAAGGAACTTGACAAAAATGTTAATAACGCTTTGTCTCCAGGTGCATCGAGTTCTACACGAGGCAGTTCGGCAGGTGGATATCCACAGGAAACATTGAATCCTCCACCGAGTCCAGCAACTATTACAAATTCCACCAGGTGTTCAAGTAGCAATGCATCTCGTTATCGTCCCTACAGACATTACAGGAGTATTAATCAGCCGCCACCACCGACTCCATGTAGTACAGACGTTTGCGACGAGTCCGACAGCACTTATCCAGCTCGTTATCATTACGAGAGCGAGCCATTTCCACCGCCACCAACGCCACGTTCCGTCTATCACAGTGACGCAGCTCTCAGTTGTCCACCTTCGCCGAGTTCAAGATCATCGACTTATTTCAGTCCATTGCCACCGCCGCCTTCGCCAGTTCCGTGATTTCGTTCGACACTTAATCGTTGCAAAAAAACATCTCAGATGGACACACCAAAATGCACGTACGATAATGAATGTTGGCTGTTGGAATTTATCGCTAATCGTGTAGCACAATCGTTTCTTTTTTTTACATATCACCTCATCGTTTATCATACGCATATCAAAAATAAGGAAAGGCAATTTTTCCTGCCTCGGAACGAACGAGCGAATAAATATGTAGATACGATCGATTGACGTTACGCATAAATGCCACTTAAACGGTATTTTAGGGTTTTTCAAAGTGCAAATATTCGTTTATATTATAGTTAATTCGTTCCCGTGTACAAATTCCAAGATAAAACCGGTCGTGCCTAGTTACTGCGATCCTCGCGTGGAATTAATTACATAAGTAAAGGATCGTAGGTGCTACCTTGTAAATATAATAATATATCTGTGTATAAAGTAGACCGGGTGAACCAGTTTAAGTGAATAGGATCGAAAGCATAACCCGTGTAAAAATTGTACATGACATTTTTAAAAAGAAAAACGGCGAACAAGTAACTTGGGCGCGACGGATATCAATATCCGATTAGAAATCTTTTCGTAATTGTACCTATTACTCTGTTAATTGTGATATGAAGTATATCATAATAGCATATATATATATATATATATATGCATAGTTACTATTATGATTAAAAGTATTTAGATTTTATGTTCCTCACCTGACGTAGCGTTTAACCAAAGGCTGCTTCAATTATTTTCATATTCATTTTGTGACATACGACACGTCTATTGATTTATTTATCGATTTATACAATGCGACACAGGTGGGAAGTAGATACCATGATTTCTTTTATATCATCTGCGAAACCCTCGGACAATTTCACAGAGTTTAATTTAAAAAATTCGGTATCAAAGAAGTATGATGAAGTAGCCGTACAATTGTGCCAATGCATAAATCGCCGAGGGATTATGAAAACAGATGTAAACAAAGAATGTAACAATGGATGAAAGTTTCAAAACGTTAAAACGCGCACACTTCTTTCTGAATACAAATACCCCAATTTTCATAAATAATTTGCATCTCCCATTGTAGATAATTCGACAAAGAATACGTTAACAAATTGTTCGATCATTGTGCGAATATTAGGATATATTTAATGTTAAACATAACGAATAGATAGTGAAATTTTATAACGAAGTAAATAGGCGCAACACTTTTATCACATTGCCGTATACAATTGTCATTCCAATCAGAACTACCAGCTCTCCCATAGCCCACGTGTACATCCAACAAATTTTATGAAGAACAAAGGAAACAATTTGTGCCCGATCAATTTCTAATCCGCAATGTTTCATTGATTCAAAGTGTGTCACACGACCGTTCCTGTTTTTCTCCAATTAATTAATCACGAAACCGTGCCATAATCGTCATGAATATGATTATAGTCGTAAAACGTATTACATACAGTGTACAGCGCTATCGAGATGAATTGTCGATTCTCGTACAAATAACTACTCTCGTCGAAAGAAGAGAAATAAATGAAATAATAACAGCGAACGTATTTTACCTCGCACTACCACTTCGGAATCGCCTTGAGGTATATACATAAAATTTTATAAAAAAAAAAAACAACCAACAAGAAACAAGGGAAAGAAATATCGCCGTTAAATTAATTCGCTTCATTTAGCGTCGAAGACTGAACAAGAAAAATAAAAAATTAATGTCTAGATCCGCGTTTTTTAGACGTGCACCGTTGTATTTCGAAATACCTATGTATGTATGTAACATATTTGTACATACAAACGAAATCCATTTGTACAAACGAAAACAAGAACAATACATAAATCTATTTGCTGATGTATTTTTTTATAACTTCTGAAGATTTTCTTATCGCAAATCTACGTGTGTCATTTCCACTTGTTCGAAGAACGCGATTTGCCCGAAGGATTGTCTCTCTCATCCTGTGCGGACAATTCCTCGTCGAGGAGAAGCTCGAAGTTGCCCATAGCCTCGGGCGTTGGACATTTGTTCCATCGGACACTGCGTACATAATCGATCGTGAGTTACGATAGTTATGATAGTTTAACAAATAATTTCGACAATTTGTTACGTACTCAGGAACTCCATCGGGTGGAACCACAACGGATACGATGTTGTCGATCAATTTATACTTCAATATCCTGTCGTTGACCGTCGTCGAGGTCAATGAGGGAGATGCGTTTACCTGTAATTTCATCATAAATCAAAGCTTTACGAATTCACAAATTTCCTATTATTAAAATTCTTATACCACTCGATATAAAAATTCTATTCTATGAGAAAATCATCCAAGTAACTTACCTCAATCAACCAGGGCTTTAATTTATTATCGATAATAATATCGTAGCCATAACATTCGAAGCAATGCCGATCGTTTGCCATTACCGGTGCAACAGCTTTCAACGAATGTACTATGCACCATGATATATTGGCAAACAATTTTTCGGTTACAGCTTTGCCACGTGTACTTTCCAAGTATAGACGTAAATTTTGGACGCTCAATTTCCCACCGTGAAGACTGTTGTACTCTTCCTATATAAATGATCTCTTTGAAAAATCTTTTAAGAATCATCCAAGTTAACGGGTTTTTTAAGCGATAAGATTTTCCATTTAAGAGTTAATTTGTATTATGAAAATTTACGCGCTGTGTCGTCTTTCGGTAAGTACTTACACCGTGTTTTTGTACGGAAACATTGGTGAGATGAACGTACATGTTGTCCAGTTCTTGAATGCTAGTATCGTACTTTACGGTACAGAACCGACAAAACCCGAGTTTGAAGAGGTAAGCTTTGAGTGGCCTGAATGACGTTATGAGAACGTAAAGTCGAAGATCAAATTTTTTTCCACCGATCAGAAGAGGATTGTCGATGTATCTGAAAGAAATTATTATCAATAATACAGCAATTGCTAAAAGATAAACTCCACACCAAATAAGTTGTGTTCAATCTTGTCGTTATATATACCTTCAACGAGCCAAAGTTAGACAGAAATTTAACTTGCACTGTATAAATATGTAGCATTGGAAAGATTCAAAATTAACAATAAGAATAAGAAGAAATGTGCTCTTTGTCAGTATGCTAAGAGCAAAACTTACCTCGATATCACATAAGACTCTTTAGAAAGATTAGGGTTGAATGGATTTCTTGCTTCCCTTGACCATTTCTTCAGTTTGCTGAGTTTGTTTATCAGAAATATACCAGCACCCTGAGACTTGCCGCAAGGTTTCATGATCCAAGTACTCTGAGGAGATTTGCGATATTCCTCAACAAACATATTGTAATCTGTACGAATAATGTTGCATTGTACAATTTTATCTTTCGAAAGAACATCTTTTTAAAGAGAAAGACATTAATGAGATTAGCAAACCTGCTGGTAAGACAAACGTCACGGGTATAAAGTCGAGATGAAGATATTTTCCAGGAACGTCACCTCTTTCTGCAAGAGGGCTACCTTCTCGCTCAAGATCCTTTCGATATCTCTTGATATTTTTAACGAGCAAATCTTTTCTCGTGAGCTCATAGTGATTTGGAAAATGATTGATAGTCCTGAATGTTATTCAACAGACTGAACTAATTTTTTTCACTTTGATAAACGTATATCCATAACTGAACGTATAAATTGTACAACGTACTGATTATCGCCCATTCTGTAACCGGTTTCCACACTGAAAATATTTCTGCACGATTGAGTGACTGCCCTGAAAAATAAAGTAATTAAAAACAAATTAATATTCATAATATTTGTTTTATATCTTCGCACGATCAGTTTTATCTCTGGAAGTCCAAACAATATTAATATCTGTGTCCCAATCCCAGAATTACCAAATATCGAAATAACATGAATATCAATATATACTTGTATATAAACATACTTAACTAGACAAAAATGCGATAATCTTTAACATTATATAAATCAACATTTAAATAGCAAAGACTGATTTAATATTTAACATGACCATTGGATGGGAGATCATGATAAACTGTTAGAATTTTGTTGTCACCTTTCAACGATATTAGTTAACCGAATTGCGGTATAAAAATATGCTGATTTGCTTTCATCGCTGATATCCTTCACGTAAAAGGAGATTTATCTTTTGAATAACCATCGCTATAAAAATCATTTCACCAATACCATATTTCCTTCCTTAATATGTCCTCTTAATAAGAGCTTAATGAGGGATGGAGGAAACAAACATCATTATGTATGTACCAGTAAAAATTCCAATCATCCTCCGGACCAACTTGGCTCCAGCCTCTCTTCTCAAAGTTGTAAACTATCACCGACTTCTCCATATCCGTGCAAAACGTTACCTTTGTCTTATCCGTTCCGACTGTCGGCACCCTTAAACAAAATTATACATGAGTTACTTGGCAAAATTATATTCAGTTTATAAATATCATTTTAATATCAAGAGTAATAATGCCACGCCGATTCCAGGAACTGCGAATGACGTGTTCGTCGCAACCCCAAAAATGTGTACATCTGATACTCAATGAAAACGATATTAAATTAATATTAACCACTGTTTAAAGCAAATTAGTTCTGGTTCCTACCTGCCGTAAATAGTTGCCAAATTTGTGTTTCCGGATCGTTTACCATCGGTACCCACGGTACTCGTCATTATTTACAAATGATTAGTGAAAAACACGTTTGATCGATATAATCGTGCTCTATGGAAACTGCTGAAAGCGTGACTGAGGGGAAGGATACCATAATTGGTGATAAATTATGACTATAGAATGTTGTCATATAGTCGTGTATTTAATACACATGATACGTAAATATCCGAGATGGTGAAACAAAACTGAAGAAAGAAAAGAAATAATCCTCCTCTCACCATGGAAGAGTGTAACACATAAGACATGGTATTTATGCGTCAAAAGAATAACCAACATATCATCGTACGATTGGTATTGCCATAAACGGCCATAAGGGTGCGTCGGATGACATACACAGATTACAAAATTTTGCCGGCTGTGGACTAAAAGTTCATCGCGTATCTATGTATGTATATCTATATAAAAAAAAGTAACCGATGGAAGCAGTCGACGCGCTCTCATTTGTTTACGTCCTTCGATAGAATTTGTACTCTCTAAGGTCCGGGAACAAAGGACGAGCAACTACTTCAACGGTCGCACTGCGTTAGTTCAGTTTATTGTTCCCTGCTATTTCAAAGTTGACGGATTTTCCTTCACAGAGAAACGATAATTTAAATATATCTTTGTTAATCAAATTGTCACTATTAAACACATCGTATAATAAATAATACATACCATTGTGAGAGATAATTTTGGTTACCTGGTGCACGAGGCATACATGGAGAACACAAGTGAGTTGGCGTCATGAATTTTAATCGTTTTCTCGCGTCCTCCTTTATTTTGTTTTTTTTTCGCATGTCGCCAGAGTACCAACGTCTTGCAAACTTTCTGCACGACAGTCGAGCAACAGCTGTCACAATATATATATATTATCGTAAAAAATTTTTTTTTCCATTCTTTCGATATCGAATACCCATCTCTCGGTTAGTATTAAATTACAAGTCGGCAAAATTTAACGTTCCCGGAAGACACTCGCGCGTGGTTGTATCGAAGAGGCCAACAATTTCTTAACAATATAAATAGATAGATACGTTAAGTCTATAATGGGTGGCAAAAACCAAGAGACAGAGACTAATTTTATGTGTATTATTCCCCTCGATACAGAATGGAATGGAACATCGGTTCTAAGAAGTACTAAAAACAAATGCGAAGGATATTT
Source organism: Tryphoninae sp. A BG-2022a (assembly GCA_030522965.1). Taxonomy (NCBI): domain Eukaryota; kingdom Metazoa; phylum Arthropoda; class Insecta; order Hymenoptera; family Ichneumonidae; species Tryphoninae sp. A BG-2022a. Next base: position 14,483 of record JAPYZT010000809.1, read on the forward strand.
TTTTATGCACGATATATATTTCCTCTTGTTTTTTGAGGCTGCGTTATAAACAAAAATTTTTCTTTTCAATAAATTTTTAGGAGTTGAGAGTGACAAGGAGAACTCCATAATGGAGATTCATAGGAACAAACTGACAACTAACTTTGGATTGACTACATCCAACCAAGACTGCCTTTGTAAGAGGCCTCGTGAAAACATAATTTGCACTAACTGTGGCTTTAAGGGCTTTGCACGGATCGAACATGTATGCCCAAAGCATCCCAAGGTTTGCTATTCAACAATCAATGACTACATGTTATTTTTCTGAAAATAAGGCTTAATTTTCTCTTTCAGACAATTTTTTTGTTCGACTGGGCCCGATGTCCTAATTGCAAAGGAAGCTTGCTTCGCGAATGTCGATAAATATATCGATAATCGACGTACATACTCTGTTTACTCTACGGATGCTATATTTTTACAAAAATGGTTGTTATCAACATTTGAAACATGTTATCAGAACTTGGGTTAAATGTTCGTTTCCTAGTGAATTAAAAACAGTAGTTCTACTTTTAAGATTTATGCCTTAACATGATAATCTTTATGAAAAAGAAACTTTGAATAACATAAATTTTGTATTGTTAAACATATCTTTTTATTAATTCAATAAAATAACGGAAATCCAATATTGAACTTGGTAATTCCGATCTATAAAAATACACGTGAAATTAATGGTACAAACTTTCTGTATATCCTAAAAAATTTATTGAGTATTTTCAATAAACTTAAATGTGTACAGAAAAAAGAAAACTTTATCTACAAATATTGTTTGAGAATGAGAAGATAATATTTTAATTAGTGTTCTATTAGATACTAAACCAACCTGGCATGCCAGGTTTGTTATTGGCTTTAAGGTATTTTTCATGAGCACTTTTCAGTTCGTTTAATGACTCTTGATCCAACTTTTGATCATCAGCTCTTTTGGCCTTATCCACAATGGTTGGAAAAACAAAAGATTGATCTTTAGGCTGAAAACAGATTAACTATTTATAATAATAATTGGAATATGACATAAACAAGATAACTAGAATATGGATTAGTTACTGTAAAGTTCGAAATTTTAAGAATCGTATGTGTGAAACTTACAAGAATGGCATAAGCAACTTTGTAATCATCCTCTTTCACAATATATCCCTTTGGATACGATTTCTTTGTCTCTCCCATTTGTATTCTTGTCCTAATGTCTATTGTCTTAATATCATATATTTTTTCCAAATAATTCTGCACATCATATTTCGTCATTTCCATGGAACAGTGGAACATGATAACATTCGGAGGTTGAGGAACAGTTGGTTTCACAACTTTAAGCCAAAAATTTGGAAGAAATACTCGAAGTTGAGGATTACCTCTCTGATACAACGGATACCTGAAAAATAATATCGGTTCCGTTGTGTTTACGCGTGTCGAGGATATTTGCATTTTAGAATTGTGCCAAAGTCAGTGTAAGATATAGTTTTTGGTTATCAACGTAAGACTCTTAACATTTACTCGATGCTTATAAATATTGTCACTACTGGCTTAAAAAGTTTCATTATTGTGTAAGTCTTACCATCGGGTTGACATTTTTATACGTTTTTCAAGTAGACTTTCCTTCAAATTGTTACTTTTAGAGAATTGTAATTAATTTACGGTCGACTGCGACCAAACAACATGCAGCAGACCAATATTTGATGCCTGTAAAGCATGGAGCGGGAAGTTAGCTAGACAAATGGAACGAAGAAAGAACTAGATAACCTTTAATATGTAACGTTGCCACCTACATTCACAAGATGGCGCAACAAATTGGCGCGCAAAAATCAAACCGAACATAACTTAATATAATTATTTGGTCAACAAACAATGATTTCTTTATACATAATAAAGTAAATGGAAATGTACATAATACCTAGAAACAGAACGTCTCTGTAGAACGTTTCGAGTGACATTTTTCGTGGCCCAAGCCAATAAATTAGAATATGATTGAAGGACTAATTTTACGAATACGAAAATACATACAAGTTAGATTATGATTCAGGGACTAGTTCTGAGAATAATAACATCCCCAAACATTTAAAAAGACACTTGACTCGATCTCGATTCAGCAGAAAGGGTTCGAAGAAAACCAGTTCGGTTTTATACCTTTATCCTGCTTTTTAATAATTCATATTCATTTGAATTTGCCCAACTTTAAGGTTGTGATAATAAAAAACGCGGGTTTCATTCGAGCGTCCACATATCCAAGGAATCGACGCGCTCCCACTACTTATTGGTTTTAACGCCGACAGCGCTCCCTAAATGTACATACTTTTGGCGCCGCTTTAGAGCTCGGAGTTGACACTCGTTCCCCATAAACGTCTGAATTCGTTCCTACAACTTGGCACTGAACCAGCAGTGTTCTTGCCGTAGCTACAGAACGTAAAATTAAGCCACTAGTTTATAATTTAGTTTACCCTCCTTCTTTCTATGTGATTATAAACTTATCTTATCGCTCACCGCGCATAAAGCAGTATTTTTGCCTATTGGCTTCATTATTATTTGTCCAACATCAAAATGAACGTCATGGAAGTTATTAAAATTGGAAAGGTCTGTAAACGATTATCATTACAGTATCAAACAATTATATCTTAACTGATGCAAACTGTCTGGCTGTAGCATAAGTTTGGAGTAAAACAGCTGGTGTTTATACAAAACAATCGCGTATAATTTGGTTAATACTTTGTAAAAATAGCTAAACAAAATGACATTTTAATGGGCCGAACATTTATTTTGCGATACTGGCAACAAACGAGAGAATAATAACGTAAATCAATTGTAATTGACTTAAATTTCAGGTAGAAAATGTACGGATGTTAGATAGATACACCAACAAGCATTCATGTGGCACATTGTATCTGACGCCAACACACTTAATTTTTATGGACCAGAATGGAAAAAAGGAGGTATGGGTAAGCATATTTTTACATAGTATAGAGTTTTCACGAAATAGAGATATATTAACACTTTAATTCTTTGAGAGGAACTTTTCATTTATGATCTATACAAAATTTTGAAGTAAATACAGTTTCAATGTCGTAAAAATAATGGAAATAGAAAAAATTTGCAACAATGCGTGAATGAGATCAAGAATTCTGTTAAGAATTTTATAAAAAAGGTTCTTTCAGGTTTACAATACACATGTAGCCATTGTGGAGAAACAACCATTAACTACAGCAGGATCCCCATTGCATATAAAGTGTAAACACTTTTTGACAGTGACATTTATTATATCTAAGGAGCGCGATTGCCATGATGTTTACGTGACTTTGATGAAACTTTCATCACCAGGTAACTACTCTGTTCTAGAATAATCATCACAAAAGTCTCCCACATAATCTAACCTGATTACTTTGTTTTGTAGCAAGATTGGAAGATTTGCTTTGCTTTAATTTTCGGGCCACCAAAGATTCAGAATCACAAGTGGACCGTTGGGATTCGTTTGATATTCAAAGTGAGTTTCAACGACAGGGAGTACCAAACAATGAGTGGAGTCTAACATATCTTAATACAAGTTACGAGGTAAATCAATATCCGTTATGCCCGTGTGAAATATTCTTATGAAATTTTCAATTAACCATTCGTCACGAGCAGCTATTCTTTCTTCCATTTTCTTCAGCTCTGTGACACTTACCCCAGATACTTATACGTTCCTGCCACATGTGCGAACAATATATTAGTTGGAAGCGCCAAGTTTAGGAGCAAAGAAAGATTACCAGTTCTCACATATTTACACTCGAATAAGGTATACTGACTTTTATTATGAAACGGTCGTTGACACATTATTCTCAATATTTTTTTCTATTTGATGGAACCGTTTATGATTTTCAGGCAGCCATTTGTCGCTGCAGCCAACCTCTTTCAGGATTCAATGCTCGATGTCCCGAGGACGAGCAGATGCTCTACCACATATTATGCACAAATCCAAATAATAAATACATGTACGTCGTGGACACGAGACCACGCGTAAGCTACACAGAGTACTAAGATATCATACCCAAGAACGCGTACAACCATATTCTTATGAAAAAGAAAAATAACATGGTAGTAACTCGTTCGCTTGCAGATAAATGCCATGGCGAATCGTGCAGCCGGCAAGGGATACGAGAATGAAAATTTTTACGACAATATCAAATTTCGTTTCTTCGGTATTGAGAATATACATGTTATGAGAGCAAGTTTGAACAAACTCATGGAGCGTGAGTTGAATAATCTTTTTTTTTTGGTCCGGACTCTCGAGAAGTTTTTCGAAAACTTTGCAAAATCTTAGCAATTCAAGAAACATGCATTATATATGTGATTATATATAAATATTGCTCGTACATAATTGCATATGAGGATACGTAATTACAAACTTACGTATTGGAAAGTGATGTGCATACCTTTGCTAACTCTTTTGAAACTTAGATATCTCTTAGTGTCTAAAAAATATCTTTATTCTTAACAACTTCACAATGAAAAAGCTTTTCGTGATTTAGATCATACTCTATTATTATGTGTATATTGGTAATTCCGTATATGATTATATATCTTTCGTTTATGTTTTATTTTTCATTACATCATAGTGCTGGTGGCATTGAATAATTGTAAATTTGTTGGCACAGTGCAACGTAGCTCCTCGATGAGTTCCTTCTTAAGTGGACTGGAAAGCAGTGGTTGGCTCAAACACATTCGATCTATTCTGGAAACTGGTTGGTTCATAGCACGTGCTGTTTCGAACGGAATCAGCGTCGTTGTTCATTGCAGTGATGGATGGGATCGCACAGCTCAAGTGTGTTCCGTGGCAACTCTTCTGCTCGATCCATATTATCGCACCATACAGGGTTTTCAAGCATTGATCGAAAAAGATTGGCTATCGTTTGGACACAAGTTTAGTGATCGTTGTGGCTACATTAGTAGCGACGGGAAGGAACTGGCCCCAATATTTACCCAATTTATCGACGCGACTTACCAACTACTTCAGCAGTATCCATATATGTTTCAATTCAACGAGTGGTTCTTAATCGCGCTTCACGACAACGTACACAGTTGTCAATATGGAACATTTGTTGGTAACAGCGAAAAAGAGAGAGAAACTCTCAGGTACGTGTATATAATTAGAAATGGTATGATGATCGAAAATATGTGATCTCTCGAATGTGCCCACAGATTATCAGAAAGAACGGATTCACTTTGGAGCGATATAGCAAATCATATAAACGAGTACATAAATCCTCTATACTCCTGTAATCGTTACAAAGATGATAGCAACAAAGTTCTGGAACCAAAACTCTCAGCTCAGAGTATCATGCAAGTATTTCATTACTGTAAATGGAATTATAAAACATTTTTGCTCTCGAGAATTCGTAACTTATTTTGCTTCTTCGCTTGTTTATTGTGGCAGTCTCTGGCGGGGCTTATACTTCAGATTCGAGAGTGGAGTTCATCCGCGGGAAACTTGGGAAGATTTTCTGCTCACTACTCACGATCACACCTCCTCGCTAGAAGATCACGTTAAATTACTATTGAAGCGCGGCGAGTATCTGGGAAAAATGGTTGAGATGAAGAACTCTCATACGAAAAGTCCTCAAAACAACTGCAATTATGATGTTTCCTTTAACAAGGATGATCATTTATCGGATAATATTATCGAGGATACAACTAACAATGTAGCGAGAGCCAAGAAAAATATGATACTGAGTCAGTTGGAAAGCGAATTAACGACCGTAGCACTCGATTGGAAATCATCGGCTAAAGTTATGGAGTGTACTTGCTCAACGACATTCGATGCTTTCAACAGGAAGGTAAGTCTTCATGTGATACTCTTCTTTACCCTCTGTGCCAGAAAAACTGGGAAAACATCCTAATAGCTTGGAATGTTTTACAGAATCACTGTTGGTCTTGCGGAAACGTATTTTGCAAGAGATGCATGGGTGATCTCACCACTCTGGCAGGTCATCTAAGCCAAAGGGAAGTCCCGACGTGTAAATCTTGCTCGCAATCTTCGCCCGTTTCGTCTTAATTGAAAGTAGCGTCAGCGAGTACAAGACAATTCTCGGAACAACATTTTTAGGCTGTTCCGAGTGTTTCTCAAAAAAGGAAAATTCTTGTGATATGGACGCATTGATGATCCAGCCCATAATAATTTCCTTTTCTCAAAAAGCGTTATTAAAAAGCTTTTGTTACTAAGCGAGTTTCTTTTACATCACTTTAATGACGTACATATTTATTTCCATGCGATGGACTAGACTTATATTTATTTCGAATCGAAATACGATTATGCATCACTTGTACATCATATTCCGGGTATCAAAGCGCGCAAATTATCATTACGATAATTAGCGTCATTGTGCTATAAATGGGACGACTGAAATGAATGTTTTTTTGATAAGTAAAAGTTGTGCGAGGCATAGACGATGTGTAAGATATAGTGGGAAGAAAAGAAATGATACTAATTTCACAGTTCAATAAAATTTTATTTGACACACTCACGATCTCTTAGTTATTTCTGCTTTGCGTACTTCGGTGACCGGACATTGGGGCGCGCTCAATGCCATACAAGTGCTGATACGGTGATTAATGTTTTCCATATCGTGACTGTAATACTAGATATATATGTATATATAACTAATGTATATACACACATATATCTGACTTTTATTTTTACGTCAGATTATTCTTATAGCTGGACGACGATTTCGCTTTTGGTGTCGGATTGCCGTGACTCTAACGCACAGTACCATGCACGTTTTATCGAATTACTGGGTTAATCCAGCATAACTCAATAATATTCTTCAAGAATTTAATCGCGTATTCAGTTTCAAAGCTGAACAAAAGAAAGATTGAACATCCAACTACGAGACCGAATATCTTTTTGGTTATTTGTTTTTTCATACGAACGATACCCGTTTTACAAGGCAAAATGAAACATATGCAAGCAATTACTTAAACTTAATATTAACGTTATGTTTGAAAAATTGAAAAATCGAATTGACTCGTAATGATCGAGCAATATGTATATAAACGTGCCAAATCTTCGACAATTTCGATCGATCGATTAATGATAATTTAACTACAAAGCTGCTCTACGAGGATTCTCGCATTTACGTCCCAAAGGAGATATTTTTTTGGATTTCTTGCTTATCGAACGATAAAAACTATCAGACTTCATCGAGGCACTGCATTCACGTTATATTCTTTCAAAAATGCAGTAATGATTTAATTAATAATACGTTATTCACGTATGTACGAGACGCAAACCGTTTCGTGACGTCATTTTGTCACAGTCATTTATTGTTTGTTTGTCGCAATGAGAACACAAATGTTGGTCGTATGGTCGACAGTCCACGTTTTGGTACGGGACCGATGAATAATTCAGATTCGTACAGAAGACCATTACAATAAATGCGCTTGCGTTGTTCACGCGGACAAAATTTTATAACATCCATGGTGTTTGTTCCAGGTGTTGGGCAACGCGATGTAATGCCACGGAATAGATTGCAACAAGGTTTTTTTCTTCTTTAAATATTGTTTCTCTTTTATCGGTATGTGAAGTATGCAATATCGTTTAAAAAGTTTAAACACGTACCTAACGAACTAATTTGTAATCGTGATGCTTCACATAATAATTGTCGACCACTCTGATCTTTATCGCATTGATCGACGATCGCAAGTGTACTAGTGTGGAATGTGAATATATTACAGACTTCGAACGATGGTAATAAATTTACTTCGCGTAAACTCCTCTCTTGTAGCCACTCCCACCTCTTCCTGTTGCTCCCATCACTTTCTGTTCCTCTATCTATTCTTTATTTGGTTTTCTTCGTCGTGGCCCATCACTCGTGACCGATGGTTCCTCCTGCAAGTACACATACCATTTTCAATTTTGGAGTTGAATTATTCGATGGTTCAAAAGGAAAACGACAGCAGGAACAGACGTACCTTCTCAGTTTCTATAATTTCTTCAGTCTCACTGGTTTTGCCCTTATCCTCGAATTCTTCAATCTCGGGCTCGGTGTCGGGCACCTCCGCATTCATATCGGTACTCTCGTTAAGATCCTCAGGATTATTAAGAGGCTCAGTGTCTTCGGGGACGTTATCTTGTTTGTCCTAAGGAACGGTATTGAGTTAACAAACGAGGAAAATAGAAGATAAATATCTAACGATTGTAGGCGATGAAAGCATACTTTGTAATGGATGATATTGTATATTAAGAAGTAAAATACGTACATAGCTTTCAGCTGTACAATTACACTCAATACTTTACCTGGGACGCAAAGCAGCAACAATAGACTAGCAGAAGTACAGGTAGGCCAGCTAGTAATATATATACAGCCCACATCCAAGGATGTTCTGTCGTAAACGCCATAAATTGACGCCAAATGCTCCACTACGATAAAAAACAGTGTGAGATATTAAAAGGGATCGCAGGAATCATGTGAGATGATATTTGACCTAGATAAGATTGAATCTTCCAATACATGGTACATCGTTCGTTGAATTTCTTGATGTTTTCACGTTCGAATAAATACTAATATGGTTTACGTACAGGGCGATCAATCAAGCTTTTAAATGCGAAATTGCTGAATTAGATATATCGTTACTACACCGATAAATGGATTGTACTTTGGAAGTTTTAGTTTCACGAGAATCAAGCTTAGCTATGACAAAAGTCAAAGGAGCAATTATTCTCGAAAACACGTGAATTAGCATAAATAAAAAAAAGATAATATCTTACTGCGGCAAACTACAAACTACATTTGTTTGACGGTGGGTTTTTTCTAAGACCAGCAACGGTGGGGGATATCGACCTTATTATGAAATGTTTATCTACAGCATGGATGAACGTTTGTTTATTCGTGAATTTATTGAACACAAGCAAGATGGGAACCCGGTTATAAACCGTACAACGATGAGAGCCCTATTATTTTCAAATACCTCCCGACTTCTCTTCACGAGATACCAGACGTATATCACGACGGGGATGGTGCAGTAGAAAAAATAAAGGGCCCACCAGCCTGGCTTGTGATTCATAGAGCGCATCATTCGGCCCCACATACTCGACTATGTGGGCATGTAACACCGACATTGACCGTGTGTGTCAAAATGTTGTATGCATTGATTTTTTCGTACCGAGGATATTTTCAATCTGATAATGCACACGAACGAACGTTTTTCTTAATATCAGAATTAATTTACTCACACTTTCTTCCGCTATCTTCAATCGGCGAATCTCGAATGTATCATCGGCCCACTGTTTGGCAACATTCTCGTCATCGGTAATGATTATATTGTCGAACATTATATCAGCGGACATGGACCACAGCTCGAATCCTACTGCGGACTACAAAATCACAGTGGATTAATAATGCAAGTTGGCAAAAAGGAGAAATAGCCACAGGATGGAAGTGAAGAGAAGATAGTCTTGTACACTTGTTTCCACACTTACAATGGGTAACATGCGGAACGGATGCTCGTCATTATAATAATTAGGATTGTGAATGAGACGAGGTTTCCATTTTCCTTTATAATTCGGATTGTTGATTAGTGCGGGCAGCCATTTTCCCTTGAATCGGGGATTTTTTTTGAGTTTCTGCTTATACGGGCCACAGCCTGGGGCATCTTCGCACTTGGGATTCGGTATATCTGGTGGCTCCCACTCGCCGTCCATTTCAACATCCCAATCCTCGGGTTTCACAGAATCGGGATTTGGGATCATCACTGGTTCATCCTCGAGCCAACCATCTGGCATTGTATCTGCCTCATCAACTATTTGTGCAGGTGCATCCTCGTCCCAGTCTTCGGGTTTAACAGCGAGTGGATCTGGAATTTTTTCTCTGTCGTCCCAGTCATCCGGTTGCTTATCTGTAGGATCTTCTATCTCCAATGGTGGGTTAACCGGTGGTGTAAAATCGTCCAGCAACGAGCCCTCATTTACGATCTTATTGTCGACTTTGATTACGAATGTATTGTCAGGATTCACCATCAGCATGTACAAATGAGGCAGTTTGTCCTTGAAATAATCCTCGAGTCTCTCTTTGGGCTTCTTAGCATGTTTCTCCTCGATTGTTCCATTTAATGGATTTTTGTGACGGAATATGAAATGTAAGTGGTGATCGTTACCACATTTGTCAGGGCCAAACATAATTGTATATGGCGTCTTATCATGAAAATTCTTAAGATCCGCGTGTAGTGGATCGTGTGTCAAAAGCTTGAGGTATGCGCCACCACATTCTTGTCCTTCTTGAAAATTGACCTCGTATTGTACAATCAGTGGTTTGTCAAGAAAGGTAAATGGTTTACTCAGCATTGCTGAAATAGCTGCATGTCGTGCTTTGCTTTTTAGAACCAGGCCCAAATCACCCTCTTGTATATTCCTGGTTGTTTGTTCAACTGACCAAATGCCTAAAGAAATGATCATTTATTTGTAAAACTGATAATTCTATAACAATGTTACAAACAAGAGTTTCAAAGTTATATAATGCATTTATGGAACAGACAGATGCATAATTTTTTAATACAAGGTCAAACACTCAAATAAATGTGATTTTCAATCTATTGTTGAAAAAAGTACTTTGAAATTTCAGAAAAAAATCAATTTTTGGCAAATAATTTGTATATTAACAAGTCTTACTTTGCTTTTCAAAATCTGTACAACTGATAAATGTTTGATAAAACATAGCTTTTGTCTTATTAGCATTTCTTAAGTAAAAGATATTAAATCTTTCATAATTTCTTTGAGTAATTTATAAATAGTTATAATAGCAATTACTTTCAAAAAAGCAAATAAATTTACCATCGTATTTGGCTATGTCCTCGTCGATGTCTTCTTTTTTGGCTTCCGATATCTTCCATGTTCTGTTGAATTTCTCGACATCATCGAAACTTTCTGCCAAATAGGCAAAACCCGATGGTGTGGGACTTATGTATACTGGCTTTGGATCTATAGGCACAGAGTCTTCCTCATCATGACTCTCCTTAGCTACAAGACTATGGCAAAAGATAATTAGAAGCAGCACGCACGTACAAGCTGCGTATTTCGCCATTTGTTCTATCTAAAAAAACAAAAAAAAAAAACAATGAACAATTAATGTAAATCAATATCACAATACCCCAGGGTAGAAATATAAATTTTGCATTAAGCCTTAGAATAATAGCGAACTGTAACTAATATTTAATAATATAATATTTCGCGATAATTGAGGTAATATTTAATTTTATTAAATTATATTACGACTAACGTGCGATAATTTGACAATAAAAAAAGAAACGGGTGTCTATTACTCCATTGAGAGCATCAATGTCTACGACCGGAATTGACCGGAAAAATTATTGACTCGCGTTTAGCGTGTCGATGTAGCAAAATGACAAATTAGTTTTACAGGAACAAATACTCACCGATTACACAGTTATTAATCATAAAATACCCGACTCGTAGGCCGTTAGCATAATTCAAACCCGTAACAAACGAATCACGTATTGTATTTAATTAACTTATAAATTATAATCTAATCTATTTACACGTAAGAATTTTTTTTTGCTCGCTCTACGTGTGTGTTCCGAAAGCATCGAGACCGGAAACGAGACTTTAGTGAAAGTGCTAGGGAGTGTCGAGAGCAAGACAGGTGGGGGAGGGAGCTCCATAAAGTTGGCCGACAAATTCTAACTTTTTAAACTTTTTCTTTCCTCATCGTTTGATAATCATTTAATAATGTTCAATAACTTATTTAAAACGCTTTCTAATTAGTAATTTTTCATAAAATTTAATTGAATTCTTAATCCGACCTAAAGTTAGCCGACCACTTTTTTGTATTTATGTTTCTAATCACAAGAGCCTCAAGCAATGCGGAATCGTTTCTCAAGCGCGATGTGTCTAATTGCAACGTTTGATAACTAATAGTTGATCAGATAATTGAAAAATACCGTACGCGTTATAAAGATGTGAGGTTGGTAACAGTCAGCAGACTCAATAATGCAGACAGTGGTTCTCCGCGAACGCAATCAATTTGGCGTTTATCCAACAAAACATAAAAACATTTGATGTAATGTAAAAATCAATATACTAGAATTATATGTTGAGTCATTAACAACGTAGGCAGTTTACACAGTGTTCGTGGATTGTTTTAATGTGCCAATGTAATAATATAATAATGTAAAGTGCAAGCACGACTATCTTCACACAATGTCGAATACCTGTACTTTTAGAATAGCGTTATAGGCAAATATTTGGCTCTTATATTCTTTATTTTCTGGTAAGTCATGTATTTGATGAACTATCAAACGTTGTAATTATTCATTTTCAGTCTTTGTTAAACAATTCCTTTTTGGTCGAGACCCCGTTGGTTAAATTTAAATTTAAAAAAGGACGTTGACTAACTTTAGATTAGATCTTCAAATTCGATTTAACAAACAATCAAAGATCGGAAAAATATATTGTAAAGTCAATGTTAAATGAAACACAGTTTTCTATTTTTTCAGTATTTATAGGTGAATATTAATGTGTACGAATTTCGCTGTTTTATGAAATCTCTTTACATTTGAACATAGTCATGAATATTTCCGGAAGTTAGAATCGATATA
>JAPYZT010000810.1:0-45175 GCA_030522965.1 Tryphoninae sp. A BG-2022a
TTCATTTTTTATTATTATTCAATTTGAGTTAAGTCTATATGTCTGTAACCGATGTGAAGAGAATTATCGATGCATTTCGATCTGTTTGTCATAAATTGTTCGATGGTCATTCGACTATTTCTATATAAATTCTTCCTAGAACGATGAACAATTTTCAACACTAGATTTGACCGAGATTTATCGCGATTGTTTCCCAATTACTCAATTATTCATCGTTCTGATCAAAATCAATATCAAAATTAATTTCTTCATTATAATATTCTTTAAAAAATATTATTTTAATCGTTATTTTATGAAACTCGATACTATTTTTCTTCCACGTGAGAATGATTGCTTGATTCATTTTTTTATATTATTCAACGTGAGTTGAGTCTATGTGTCCGTTACCGATATCAAGAGAATTACTATACCGATGCATTTCGATCTGTTTGTCACGAATTGTCCGATGGCCATTCGACTATTTCTATATAAATTCTTCCTAGAACGATGAACAATTTTCAACACTAGAATCGACCGACATTTATCATGATTATGTTCCAATTACTTAATAATCAATTTCTCCATTATAATATTTTTTAAAAAATTCAAATTGAATCATTATTATTTTATGAAACTCGATTTTATTCTTCTCCCACATGAGAAAGCCTGCTTGATTCAATCTTTTAATTATTATTCAATGTATTATTCATTATATTTTTCCCTTCGATAAAAAAAAGTCATTAATAGCATTGAGCCATATTCGAATCGAATTGGAGTAATCGTGGATCGAATTTTTTCGTTAATCTTTCGCAACTATGGCAATCGGTCAATGTGAGTCAACGGCTTCGCGACAAATTTAGATCAACGGGGCATAGATCGGAGAAACTCTTCGAGAAACATCTTTTCTCTCTCGTTGAATTGAATTTTTATCCATAAGAATTAAACCGATACATTAAAACATTGTTAGTTACGATAGTCTCGATTTAATATCGATACGTTATGTACGTTTACGTAGAAATATTCGATATTGTTAAAGTTTCACGAGTCTCGTGGTTGAATCTCTCACGAACTGTCTACAAAATCAACTTCTCGTTAATTCTCCAGCAACACTTTTACTGTCAAGGTCTAGCAATTATTCTGCTTTCATATATACCTATATTCTTCTTAGAGCAAATCTATATTTCAAGCGAACAAGTATTACACTGACGTACAATGTTAATTATCCTAATTGCGATAAAAACAAACTCTCCGTGTGTCTCACAATCAGCCTACGAACACGTGGTTCGCCAATGGCGAATAATAGGCGAACAACGAACGAGCGATGACGAATTATGAGGAAAACTTCGGACAAAGTCGTTCCTGACTCAATTAAAACAATTACTAATTATAATGACTAGACGAAGGTTGACATCGTAATAATAATTCTAGTTATCTTCGGATAAGGAAATTTCAACTTGTTTCACGATACACGAAGAGGCCAAGAGGTATTCGAGTTTCGAACTCGAATGGTCGGTAACATTCTGAACCGTGGCCAAGATTTATAACAAGAATCCAAAAATAAACGATTTCGTTGCTAGCATCGTTTTTGCCTCGGTGCAAGATCCATACTCGACGATAGCGGCTTATTTATTATATCGCCGATAGAATGCGATCCATTATTCATACGTGACGAATGATCGGAGTTTATGTAAATGAGTTTATGTTGGATTTGAGGCGATTACCTTGCTGGAAAGAAGACCGGCGGTCGGAGTTCTGTCGTTCGGATCAGATTCGGGGATAGGCTCGTTGCGATTTTCCATGTGCATACCAGGCCATCCTACCCAAACTCCTTTCCCACTTATGACGACCGGCGCTACTGCGGTAACTAATCCTCCGGCACTGTAAACAAAAAATAAAAGATAGACATAATGAGAGTAACGAAAATTAAATTTTGATACAAGATCGATAATCGATCGGTAGGATCGATTTTATTCGACGAAACGTAAATGAGCATTGGTATATTTTTTTAATTATCCTCGAATACTAATCACTAACAAACATCTCGATTGAACTTGTATTTTTAATTGGAATACAATTTCTATTAAATTTTCATACGAATCAAATTTTGATTGAATTTTCATTGGAATCAAATTTTCATTAAATTTTCATTCGAATAAAATTTTGATTAATTTTTCATCCGAACAATATTTTAATTAATATTTCGTTCGAATCTAATTTTGATTAAATTGTCATTTGAATAAAATCTGCATTAAATTTTCATTCAAAATAGTTTCTTGTTTTCAAACAAACCTATAATTTCGAGAATTTATAAATCGTTAATTCGAACTTCGCGGCAGAGTCGATCGAAGGTCGAGGGACCGTACAAGAATGCGAAGAAGAAGAGATCGAGTGCACGCGGAAGCGTTCAATCAGTCCTAAATGTTATTGGCCTTGAATATTTTTATTAGTATCGTTAAAATTGATACGAAAGAGACTCTCGAAACCGATCGAACATCGACCGGTAACAAATTTTGCAATCTGAAAAATTCTCGAAGTAAATTTTTCTTCGATACGTTCGTACTTTACGAATTCGACTCGTCGTTCGAGCGATCGAAGACGCTCGATAAAAAAAGTAACATAAAATCTTGCGATAAATCTGTTTTCAATAAAAGTATCGTCGATCCGGGTTACATTGAACATTTACATTGTTAGCAAACAAATATGAATCAGCCGCTTCAATACATAGTTACGATACGCTCGTATCGTACACGATACGCGATGATACTAGCAATCACTCGGTTTTGGTGTACGTGACGACAGGGTCGTTGAAAGATTATCTTCCAGCAGCCGAAACGACACGTTCCTCGAGGACCTATCCTCGACGATACATAACTTCGAGACGATGAAAAATCGTGCAATTTCTCACTAGACACGATGCTTAACCCCTTGACCCTGATGACTTCACGATTTCGCGCTTTACCAACAGATGGTACGAACTTTTTTTTGACAATCCCAAATTGCCCGCCCACTTAGAAATTCGATAAGGATTTATAGTTTTATATTATTATTTTTTTTTCAAGAACGAGTCCATAATCACTTGAGATTTCGGGGAAAGTTGGGTCAACGACGATGCATTTTTACAACCAGAAATTTGAAACGAATTACGATGGACGATCTTGTGTCAAGTTTTGTGGACGTTTATCAATCTACTGGCACGATTGGTTAATGAGATCGTTAATTAATTCATCGATCTATGATAATTTTATAATATGTAAGTAAATATTGGAATATTTGTTTAAATTGAGATTGAATAATTTTGATCGTTTTTATTTAATTTGAGATTTTTTTTTTGATTGTTGATTTTTTGATTGATTGATATTGATATCGATCCAATTTGTCTACTCTCCTTTTCTTCTCTTTATTTCCACCTTCGTCTACCTTGTTACAATTTATTCGTTCGTTATAAACGACTTAGATGTTTTTCTGAGGGAGATGCTCGCGAGTGACCGAGAATAATATTTTTCAAGCGATAACCGCATGCCCCCGCGCCTTGTTTCTTATTTTCTCGCTTTTTTTTTTCTCTCTTTCACGTTCGAACTTTATTTTTTCAATGTATAATTTTGTGTTATCGTTCCACGATCCGCGAAATGAGGACGTTTCGCTCTCGACGTTTCTTTTCAAAAGCAACACCGTCTACGTAATCGCGTAGGACGAAATGTAATTGCAACAACGTAGTCACGCATCGTTCGTATGAATTGTACGTGTGATTTTCAACGAGACGATATATTTTCAAGAAATTGAGACAATTCTTTTATAGATTTCTATAAAAGAATTATCTCAATTTCTTGAAAATTCAATTAATTTGCGCAATTGGTCGATCGAAGAAATTGAGACAATTTTTTTATAGATTTCTAGATTTCTAATTTTTGTTTATAGAAATCTATAAAAAAAATTGTCTCAATATCTTCGATTGACCAATTGCGCAGATTAATTGAATTTTCAAGAAATTAATTTGCGCAATTTAATTGAATTTTCAAGAAATTAATTTGCACAATTGGTCGATCGAATAAATTGAGACAATTTTTTTTATAGATTTCTAGATTTCTAATTTTTTTTATAGAAATCTATAAAAAAATGTTCTCAATTTCTTCGATCGACCAATTGCGCAAATTAATTAAACAGTTGATCAAACGAATCGGAATTAAATTTTATCATTGTGCGTATCGCCATTAAGTCGCTACGTTAATTCTATTTTAGCTTTTTCACCTTGAAACGCCTGAAGCTTTTCCAATCGGATAAGGTCGCGAGTTTTCGCATAGACAAAAGAGCGTATCTAAAGAATAATTATTGTACACAAACACACGCGATAGGAGACAGCGATATAATCTTTTGGGATTGCGTTGTCGAAGATAAGAATCGTGGTAAAATAAAATAAAAACATCGCGTGTATACTCGCTACTGGAGTGAATAAAATTCAGACGATTCAGTGGAAAACTCAAATTTTCGCCTAGAATTTTGCGAAATGCGCGATATTTTTTTCCCTTTTGTTTCTTATCAAAGTTCAATTTTTCGATATTTTTATTTCCTTTAATCAACGAGCCATTTTGTAAAATATTCATCGTGATTACAATTTTCCAAGAAAACATCAAATTCTCGACTCATTATCGTAATTAAGACGTGAAAATTAATCGATCGATAAAAATGATCGACGAGCGATACACGAATCGCTTAAAAAAACAATGAGAATAAACAAAGAAAAATTGAAATTGTCACTGACCTGGCTTTACGTTCCAATTCGCCGGTGATCTCGTTCCTCTTCAGCACGAACGGCAACCTGTTGCTCACGACGATCATACTTCCGGTTGAAGTGAAGCTCCCGGGTTCTGTAGACATTGCGGCGAGAATATTTTTCCTCTTTCTTTTACTTCGTTCACCGAGCAATGTGTTCAACGACGATTTTATTTCTACGTTCTCCACGCGACTAAATCGTTCTCTCCCTCCTTATCCCGGTCTATGTCGATATATATATCGTTCTCTCGATAAGCTCAATAACTATCCAGCGCGAATCAGTGTGTGTCCTAGATTTTCGTTATTGTAAGCGTCAATGTAAAAAGTCACGACGAATATTTAATGAAATTTATTATTCGTTTTCTTCTTCCAGATAACGATAATCGTCGCTCGTCCTATTCTTTCAATATTTTCCCAATCTTCGCTCCCTTAATCTCGTCGATTTTGTTAAAAAAAAAAACAAAAACAAAAACAATAAATAAATAAACAAACAAATTCCCGATCAAATCGTCACTCGCTTATCTCGGCCGTCTCTTTTTTCCTTTCACAAACTCGTTCGTTCACTTTTTCGAACGTTTTCCAATTTCGCTATAGACCCATGATCAACGAAACGATTTTTCCTCTTTTTCCTCGTCGACGACGTTTTGTCGATCGTTAAATATCGTCCTTTTGTTTAATTTTCCCACGAAAGAAAACCGTGTATCGCTCGGAGATTCTCCCGGAGATGAAGTGACAGTGGACGAGTGGACGAATGTGTGTGTATGTTTAACAGAGAGAGAGAGAGAGGGAGAGAGAGAAAGAGAGAGAGAGAGAGTGAGTGAGAGTGAGAGTGAGAGAGAGAGAGAGAGAGAGAGAGAGAGAGGAGAGTGAAGTAAAGAGAAGAGTGAGAGAGAGAGAGAGAGAGAGGGAGAGAGAATGAGATTTTGATATGTTGGCGGTTCGAAGTACTGAAGTAGCACTGAAGTGATTGCTCCACGAACAACTCGGTTTATTCGAGTTAGTCTCGCGGACTATTTGGTTCAAAGTGCGCTTTTGCGGTTCTCCTCGTATCGACTGGGGCCGCGACCCCGACAGCGTCAAGCCCATACATACAAATATCTCTTATATACCTACATATAAATAATATATATATATATACGTGTAAGCATCTTCGTTGATTTCTCTCTGTCGCACTACCGACACGTTTTACGACTCTATCTCTTTCTCTCTGTCGTCTCATCTCCTTCGTTTCTCTCGCTTACTCTCACATCTTATATCGTTTATACTCTCTCGTTTTGCTTCCTTTGACATTCCTCGAGACTCACCCTCTTCCCTCTTCCCTCTTCCCTCTTCCCTCTCTCTCTCTCTCTCTCTCTCCCTCTGTCTCCCTCCCTTCCTCCCACTTTTACAAATGCCGAACAACTGTACGGGGTTATCTCGTTATCGTTGAATTTTCTGATACACAAAATACACACGCACATGCGCTAACGTTAAATCCCTTTTACGAAGAAACTCATCGTCGAGGCTTGATACATTCGTTAAGCCGTATAGATATAACGCGTAGAGGAACTACGTGCGATTTACGTAGAGTGGGAGGAAAACAGAAGACAGTGACCGAGAGAAGAAAAAGTTGTTTTCTTTTGTTTTGTTTTTTGTTAAAGTTGGAGAGAAAATTTGGTGTTGGATCGTAGGAGCTTGGGGACGCGCGAGATTAAGCTTTTATCAGTCGCCAGCGGCCATTTTGGTGAACACTGTCGGATTCTACGATCTTCACCAAATACAGCCGGTCTACACCGGAATCGTTCTTACTAGTTGCTTGTACAGTGGGGGACAATATCGTCGTTAAGTAAAATACGAAAAGATTGAGTTTTGTGTTTATTTCCTTTTTCTTTCTTTCGTTTTGTTTCTATCGAGTGGGGGAAGTTCACGCGACGATCTTCCGATACTTGTTTTCCGAGGGACGCCGGCCATTGCGTTGAACTATTTAGGGGTGAGATTGTAGTCGATCCAATAATATTTTTCTCGATATTGATACTTTGTTACTATTCTCTCTTTTTTTGTTCGTAGATTGAAAAACGAACAACGAAAGTTTTATAAAAATTACAAATAAATCATGAACTTTCAGTTTATCAAATAGATATTCGATATATCGATTATCTCGCAGCTGCGTTTATCTATTCTTGTCACAAATCACTTCGTCCATATTGTTTCAAGCGATATTTTCGTGCACTAGTCGTTACTCGTGGAGAAACTATAACAACGGAAGTCCTGATAATCACCTTGGCTATGCGTTGAAGGACTTCAACCTTGTCACAATATTATATTGTCCTCGCGACAAAAATAATTTCCGTCGATAATCGCATTTCCGACTAAAACGACCGTATGCTTCGATCGATTTTCAAAAAAAAAATGCAATGACATTTTTCCCCAGCCCGAGAATATTCAAATAAATAAACTCACCGAAGAAAAAAGAACAAAAGAAAAAACAGTCTTTGTCTCGAGATTAAAAAAAAAAATTTATCGCTCCAGTTACAAAGTGCCACGCCGCATCGTACATTCTTTAAAACAAAAAATTCTCCCCATGCGGAAGCATGCGGGCTGCGAGTGTTTGGTAAGAAACACGCGGTTGCTCGAAGGAAAACAAAATTTTATAATTTTTATGTCTGAGTGTCGTTGAGGCTTTCGAACGAACGAGAAAGAGGGAGTAAAAGATAAATGCGTGCTGATTACGACGTGTAAAACACGTGGTGATACCGTTTAACAAACCGGTGGAAAATATGGGTTCACCAATTCATGTACATTTAATATACAGATATAGCACACGTCTATCTGTATCTTCGAACGTAATGTTTGCCTTGGCTTGCAGTCATTCTTGTGTCACAAATTCAAGTACGTTTACCGTCTATAAATTTATCTGTTGCACACCTGATCACTCATAAAAATCTATCTATATACAATATATCTCTACTCACGAAAGAAAAAGAAGAATGACAAAAAAAAAGACTTTGACTTAAATTTTCTTTCTATAATAAAATACTCTTAAAATGTATCTTACAATTAGTTTGATTAGTCTAACATTTATACAATATACGATTGCACACATACGTATTATTTATATGTCTGCACCCTTTGAACCCTTTGAGAACTGAGTACTTTCAAGCTTATGTGGTCCGCACACGCATTACATAGGATGATGCATACATGCGTCCTTAGAGCTCGAAGGCTTAACCCTTTGAGACCTGAGTACTTTCAAGCTTATGTGGTCTGCACACGCATAGGCTGATGCATATATGCGTCCTTAGAGCTCGAAGGGTTAATTATACAATTAGAACGTGAGCTGTTTGAAACCGATCGATCGATAAATGTAAATTGTTTCTTTGTTCGTTTCTTATTTTTATTTCTATTTATATTTTCATCTCGACGTACACAAAAGTGCAAGCTTCGTTCGAGGATTGTGCAACAGCGAGAAATGTTTAATCGAACAGTTGGATATTGTTTTTCATATCGTTCTGGCACGATACAGGCGCATGTACAAAAGCTTTGAGTAAATAGCCAAATGACGTTAGAATCACTATCCGGCACGTGACAAAACTAATTTATTCATTCGATTATTACGATTATTGATAGGCGAGATGCACATAGGGAGCTCGTGCTTTTTGCCCCGTTACGTCGTTTCTAAGTCAGACCGCGAGAAGGCCAAGTGTGTCAAGTGGAAACCACGTGTTCTCGAAACTTCTGTTCAGTCTCCCGTCTGATCAGGAGCGTATCGCATCCCACTGCCTCCACGCTGTTGTATATAATATATAATACATATATATGTATCGACGAGCTTTCGGGTGTGCGTCATTTGCCGGCCGGCTTTTGCAACCAGTCTAACACCGGTAACCTCTCCGTACTTGGCATTAGGCCCGAAAAAACATGCTTGAAAAAATATGTTTTCGCAATTTGAAATTATATTTAGAAAATTTGTAATAACTCACGTTTGTTTTTTAATTAGCTAGTTTAATACGACGCTCCTTTCGATACTCTCAATTATTCCAATCGATAAATTGACCGTAGTCGAGTTATCTAGAAGTAAAACGGATGAAAATAGAAACTCAATCAACGACTGCTTGTGGCGAGAATGTTTTTTCTTCCCTCGGTCGACGCTTGTGTACACAAGTAGGCAGCTGAGAGTGCTCCCAGGGTGCTTCGTGGATCAATGAGAAACCAGGAACCCGCCCATAATCGTTCGAGACGTAGGAAACTCGGACGAGAAGAATGTCATCAACGGTGATGTGAGGAAATTAGACACGAGACACACGATGACGATAATTTACATAAAAAACAAAACAAAACACAATTTTCTTTTTAGTACATACAGCGAGGTAACTATTCAATGTTAGAGACAAAACTACACGTACCAGGCACTAAAGATAGTTTCTCATTGGTGCAATCTTTGGATATTTTTCCATTCCAAATATCTTTTATTAACGAATACTGATAATACGGACGGTACGACTCTCATACTTTTGCTCGTGACACATACTCTATGTTACCTGCGAGGAGAGAGAGAACGATTTTTCAACAATGCTGTACATTATATTTATAAAACAAAGCTTCGAGGCTCGCCAACGTTTCTGAACGCGTTCGTGTTATTTCTCAAGGTAAAGACAACTGAAGCTTTGAAAAAAAATAAGTTTATTTTTTTCAAGGCAACGGTGTCAGCCATTGATCTGTTTTCCTCAAAACTGTTGAATAATAGGCGTGAACACGTTCAAAAGTTTTCGAAGAAACATATATATTTCCGTTCAACACTATTTTTGGGATCAATTCGATGAGAAATGGAAGTCGATAAAACTGATCCGTTTATGATTGGTGGCTGCCTCGAAGCCGGTTTGTGGATTTGGTGTTGTAAGACACGGAACACTGTTTGTTTTTTGTTTATATAGTCTTCTGGACATACATTTTTATTCCTCCTTCAACGGACGAGTATATGAAGCACCGGCGAACTTGCAACAATAACAAGGATTAACGGCGAATCTCGTTTTATTTTCCTGAGTTCCGTATCGACGAATGATTTACGTGACAACTGCGTACGTGATGTTCACGCTGATTGATTGTGCGCTAGGCGTATTCTTCTCGAAACTAATAGAAACTCGCTGGTGTCGTTGGCGTCACGTTGGCACGTTTGTCTGTTATGCCGGAAGAACGATGTTCGTAAAGGCTTCGTCTGCCTCGCGAAACAACGAGAATGTTGTATCACGTGTTGAACATACGTAATTGTGCCGTTTGGCACTTGGGACAAAGATCTTCTTGTAACATTGATGGAGGACTGAGAGACGCAGTCGACCGACGCGCTGTTTATTCGTTTTTGTGGTTTGCTCTTCTATCGCCAGGTGGCAGCGCTAACCGGCAAGCAAATTGTAAGCTTCAATTTATAACGTACATACGACTGTGGAACATATCAAATTTTGTAAACGTTTGAATAATATTCTATTTTTCTACTTCTTTTGTAGTTTTATCGCTATCAATATCGCATCTATGGCAATGATTAAGAGAAATAATGTATTTTTTTTTTCGACAGACGTTAGATTATTTATGATAATGTATGACCAGAGTATATGTTTGTGCTGTTCTATTATTTACCTTCTGCAGATTTTACTTCGAGTCGTGTACAGAGTTTTCTCTTCATGGTGCGATGTATAATCAACATATTTTTAAATGATTCATTTTATTAAGATAGTTGTATAATTTGCATTATTAAAGTAATTTATCAAAAGGGTGCAGCAAAATCTCCCTTGCACTTGACTACCACCCGGCCTCCCGTGACCCGCATTACTCCACCAAGATAATGTAGGGACATCTACATAATCGTGAAATCACGATAGCATCCTTTGGGTTATTTACTGCATTTATATAAATCATATTAACTCCGTCGGTCATCTATTCTCCTTTACCGACGATGGTCCAAATCTCATCATAAGCTACTGCCGGCAATGTAGTTTTCGCCGCTCATAAAGACACTTTGAATATTCCGACATAAACCAGTCGAAATATACAAAAAAAATCGGAAAAACTTGATTTTTTAAGAACTCTCTTGATTTTGACAGAAGTTTTTGAAAAATTAACCCGTAGTCCCTTGCAGGCCCGCATTACCCTAAATGCCTGATTTTTTAGCTTCGGGAAATGTTAAAAAGTTGAGGTAATGCCTGTCACGGCGAATGCGGGCCAATGCCTCACGTGTTAAAACTTCCGATTCCTGTTAGATGGCGCAACTACGTTTCACCGATTTCTTACCCCAAAACCGTCAAATCTCTTTTTCAATTTTCCCATTCCCCATACCATTACCAAGCAGCTTACTTTTAATCGCATACGGTAAAACGATTCCATAACATTTAATTGTAAATAATAAATTCAGCCAATAAAGGAGTGTCAAAACTCCAAGGAAAGTTCTAACCTCTAAAAAAGCTTCGAATCCCTAAAAAGTTTTGTCACCATGATCGACTTTCGAACTAAAGTCAATCAATCGCATTCGTGAAGTTTTACTTAACGAAATCCAAATAGACTCTAACTCCGATACTCCCGGAAAGTCGTTCATCGATTTTTCGGCAACCTTGGAATCCTGCCAAACAACGATACACACAGTGTTCGACCCTTTACGAACTGTCGAATCCGACATTTGCCTCATCGTTCGATGAAGCCAAGGCGTAAAACTAACTCCACCTGCTTATGACCACCGCGCTCTTCCGGCAATTAAAATCCCGACCTAATTATGACAACCACAAAACAAAATCTCATTAGCAAACTTCCTTCGAGACTTCTCATTATGAGAAAGATTATACTTACTCTTGTTCTCTGTTATTATTTTTATTATCGTTATTATTATTATTATTAGACACCTACTGATGAATCATCGAGAGCCTCTGTGACGCCGTAACACTAATATACAAATCGTCACGGTGATCGACTTCTTCCGCATTCTCATCGTTCACTTCCGCCCTCCTCCCACTCCCGTCACGCCATCGAATCCCCACTCTTTTATTCAACTACCGGGTACGTTCAACGAACGTTACAATCGTTTATAAATAAAACAATTGGTCTATAAACGAGTTTCATCTCGTGGAGTCCTACATATATATTTTAATATTGTTCAGAGATTTCGAAAGCAATTTTTTTCGACAAGTCCGAGAATCGCGTTTTTTCCTCACGGTTCCCCCGGAAATCCGCAGCCAAGTGAGTCACCGGTTGCCTTGTCCTCATTTACTGTATTCCACTTGTATCATACTACTAGAATTATTTCCCCTTCCTTCCTTCCTTCATCTCTCGACTACACCACTCTCCTACATCTCTACAGAGTTAGTTTTCAATGAAACTGACTGTCTTACAATATCCACCGGTAAACGACCAATGAACGAACCAGAGATTTTTTTACCGATTGATCAAGTACACGGATCAACTTCACCGAAAGTGCGACAATACGCGAGTATTCGTTCGATCGACGACTCGACAGAGATCTCTCGTATCTCGTTTGGCGTTTAGTTCGTAAACGAGACACAAGAGACAAGAGTATCCTGGTCGCTTGGGAACGAACGCGTCATTCCCTCCCTCTCTCTTTCTCAACGTGGTCCGACCTCAGCGTCGGTTTCGCCCCACCAACGATGCGAAATTCCGTTTCCTCTCCGCTGCCTTATTCTTCTCACCACCACCTCGCACACATCGCCGCTCCCAACGCCTCTGTACACGTCATCGGCATCGCGACTCCACCAAAGCATACACGAACTAACGGGCAAGCGTCCCAGTCCCAAGAGAAGCCAGAAAGCCGGTACCAGAGCTCAGAATCTCTCAGTACGTCGTCAACGTTCGAGCGTGAACAATTGTTTAACGTCACTTGTCATAACTTCTTGACCACACCCCGCTTTCATACAAGTAAGTAAATATTGATACTTTTCCTATCTATCGTTCGACGATATTAACATTACAACGTCGATCCTTTATCGCTATAAACAGAGATGTTGGTCTTGTGATATTCTTGGCGTGAAGATGAACGGAAAAAATATGTGCTAAGCGTACCGACGCTCAATTGGTAATGTCGAAACCGACATTAATGGTAATCGATATCGATCGTTCCATCAGCGACTCGTGATAATAAAAATACTAGAATAATGTGCAACGCGATATTTTTTATATTAATTTCTCTTAAAAGATAATATGCATAAATATAATATGCATATTGGAAAAATTGTACAAATGTATTCGTGACGTTTTGATATATTATGACGTATCGCACAGTTTACCATTGGAGTTATCAAGATGAGTAATTTAATGGCGCGTCGGTTGGCGTTAGTAACAGTCCCACTGTTGTATATTCGTGAGCGTGTCCCCATTGCGCGCGTCGTAATGCTCGCATGTACGAAAGGATGGGCAACAAAGTTTAACGAAGCTCGATCATCGCGTCAGACTCGTCACGTGACGAGAATTGTTAATTTGATAGAAACAATTTTTTCTTTAATTCTCCCATCGCACATAAGTATATAGAAGCTCGTTGGTCATACGGGTCGATCATTTGCATGTTATCCTTATCGGTCACTGCATATTTCAGTATCTCCGCCACGCTATGTGAAATAAGGCGTAGGCAGGTCCCTCGTAAATAATAAACTTGCTATCACGAGTGGAGGGAGGAATCGATCGATTTGATCGAGGTCGACTCGTTATATGAAATGCTCAGCGAATTTTTTATACGCTCAAAGCTATCGAATGAGCAAAATTGAGATTATTTTTTTATTCGAGATAAGAGTTTGATTCTCGTTCAGTCGAATTGACATCTGTCTATAAATAGCGATTCAGCTGTAATAACAAAGTATGTTTCTTTTGTTTTAGGAATAAAAACAAGCAATGGCCGCTCATCAGTACTATCACGTGCAGGTAATTAAAAATCATTAATATAATTACAATTTAGTTTGTATTTTGTGTTTGTTGAAATTTTTTATTTTTAGATTGTAATTATTTTGATGACTAATTTAAAAAAAATTGTAACAGTGCACACCGACCGTTTACCCGGCTGATCCATTCGACGCTGAAGCCGATTCTGAAATATTGCGCGCAGCTATGAAAGGTTTTGGCACGGACGAACAAGCGATCATCGATATTCTCGCACACCGCGGTATCGTTCAACGTCTCGAGATCGCTGAGAAATTCAAAACTATGTACGGCAAAGATCTTATATCCGAACTTAAGTCCGAGCTCGGTGGTAATTTTGAGAAAGCGATCGTTGCTCTTATGACCCCGTTGCCGGAATATTACGCGAGCGAATTGCACGCCGCTATTTCCGGCATGGGAACGGACGAGGACGCTATTATCGAGGTTCTCACCTCGCTCAGCAATTATGGTGTCAAGACCATTGCCGCCGTGTACAAAAATCGTGAGTAATGCTATTTTTGTTTTCCATCGTGACGCAATAATCGATAGGTCGTATCGCAATAAACGATAGATCGTAACGCAATAATCGATAGATCGTATCGCAATACTAAACACTCGATCGTTCATTAGAAAATATCGATAGAAAGTTAGGTTGATCTTGAGTAAGGTATACGACCTTCATTGAATTGTGTACGACGAAAACAAAATTCATAAATAATAAGATTTCTTTCAAGATGACTTTTGTAAAATAAAGTTACCGAATGATTAAGATGGGTTTAAGATAATAAAGCATGTTTTGTTGAATTTCAGTCTATGGCAATGAGCTGGAGGACGACCTCAAGGGCGAGAGTTCCGGACACTTCAAGAGATTGCTGGTTTCGCTGTCCTGCGTAAGTCTCTATCGAATTCAGCTATCAACTGACATCTGTAAATGATTAATAATATTTTCTTGTTCTATTGTTTGTTATAGGCTTCCAGAAACGAAGATTCCGACGTAGATGATGCTGCAGCTGTCGAGGATGCCGAGAGGCTCCTCGCTGCTGGTGAAGGACAATGGGGAACTGATGAGAGTACGTTCAATGCCATTCTCATCACCAAAAGTTATCCCCAGCTGAGAAAAATTTTCCATGAATACGAGAATATTGCCGGTCACTCTTTAGAAGAGGCAATCAAACGAGAATTCTCGGGTTCTCTCGAGGATGGATATCTCGCTGTTGGTAAGAAATCAGAGTTCGCCAAACGAGCTAAATTAATAGAATGAGATTCGATAAAAACTTATTATATTTTTAGTTAAATGTGCTCGTGACAAGACCGCATACTTTGCCGAGAGACTGCACAAGGCAATGGCAGGTATAGGAACAACGGATTCGACTCTTATTCGCATCATCGTCGCTAGATCCGAGATCGATCTCGGTGATATCAAAGAGACCTATCAACATATGTACGGAAACTCATTGGCCGGTGATATCGATGTAAGTACAATACACTTAACAAAATTAAATTCCATAAGTAAGCATGTGAACGGTCGAACGTTTCTCAAGAAATCTTCGTTAGTCATGCAATCGTGATAGTTGAACGAGCTACGTAATTAATATTCCCGAATGAATGAACAATGAGTCACGACATTTCTATCCTCGCGTAACGTATATGCAAATATTCCGAGAATTTCTTGAGGGCTCAGACGTCTGGCATGTTGGTACGGGGCATCGTCGCAAGCATCATCGCTCTGCATCGACTAATTTTTATTTTTGTTTTTTATTTATCGTTATATCACCACTGATTACTATCGATTGGTTCCCTCCTCTAAATTTCGATACGTTTCAGGATGACACATCCGGAGACTACAAGAGACTATTGCTTGCTCTCGTCGGCTGTTAAGCGTTTAACTCTCTTCTTTCCTCTCATATTTGCATTGTTGTGTTTAAAATAAGGATGAAAAAGAGAAAGAAACAACAAAGTTTCTCTTTATTCGGTAACGAACGGTAAATCTCAAAGATGTATGGGTCATAGTTTGTGGGGAGAAACAAAAGGTTTTGTTAATATCGTCGCGATAATGTTTATAACAATCAATACAAGTATTTTCATGTGTATATTTTTCCACTTCTTTATCTCAAACAGGTGAGGAGTAATTAAAAAAAAAATATTTTGTATGCACCTCTGCCCCTTGTCGATCTTTCAGGATTTCCCACAAATCGTTTTTGTCTCACACTCCACGTGTCTCGTATTAATAATCAAAGCTTATCTCGCATTAAATGCGTATGCGTCATAACACCGGAATGCTATAAACGTGTCGATTCGTCACATACGAATGAAATAACACTATCGAACTCTCGAAATTCTTTTTTTTCGTTTTCTTTTCCAGAGTGACTGCAGCGACGATTTTAAAAGGCTTCTGATCGCTCTAGTGAATTAATTTGATATCACGAAGAATTATCCGTTACTATCCATTATGTGGAATTAATAAGGTGCTTTTATCCATCACGCATATCCTTAATACTCGTCACGAGCCCTTAAAGGACTCTGTATTGTTTTTTTTTTTACTTTATTTATTTGTAAATGTTTAATAAATATGCACGTTTGCGGAAAAAAAGAGAAGCACCGGCTTTTGCTCTTTTTGTTTGAATACTGGAGCATATACACTTATATCTTTGATTTCAGAGCGATTGCGCCGACGAGTGGAAAAGGCTGCTGATTGGCCTTGTTAACTAAAAAGTACATATATACGCACATTCCAAAGTCGTATGAAATTATTTATTAGAAACTTATTGAATAAAAGTTACAGAGATACAGTGGAATAAACATGACAGAATCTGACGTAATAGTAGTAATTGAAGAGAGAAAATAATTCTGCTGCTTAAATTCAATTATAGTGGAACCTCGATTATCCGGTCTAATGACTGATTGAGTGTTGCTGCATGATTGAAATGCCCCGATAATTGAAAAACATAATAATGCTCAAATGTTTACGGATATTTGAAATGAGGGCTTTGCACGGATTACTGAGAAAAATGGATAATAGAAGCACGGATTATCGAAGTTCTACTGTAACGACATTTTTTAAACCATCTGAACTACGGGTCCAACTTCATTCAATGACTCGAAGAGCTCCAATTCATCTTTCACTGCCCCTTGGACACGATGCAGAAAATCCATGACACCATGGTGGACTAATTCTTTGGGTATATTAAAACATCCCATTTGTATAGTTTTGTGTATTACATGAAGAAAGGATATGGAGAGTGACGAACAACCATGAAAATATTTATCGCCCCAGGTGAGATCGTACAGTCTCACGCAGATATGGGCCTGTATCTTTTCCAAGTCTGGTATTCCGAAGCAGATGGGTGGTGGATTCCTTGCTGTAATTAATGTTATTTGTAAAAAAGAAAGGCATATATGTACTCATATAAAGATATTGAATTGAAAATTATATATGGATCATAATCACAAAAATCATGACACTACTTAGTAATAATGAAGATAAGTAACCAATGAGACGAAGGAAGTTTGTGACATTGAACTGTCCTTTATCTCAAGGCTACATGACCATTTTCCTTATATTTCGAGATTTTTTAAACCATTTACAACATGTGCTACTACTTAGAATACGTGCTTACCAGAAATCGACTCGTTGAACACAGTGTAAGTATTGTACGTGATTGTAACACCTATACCATGGTCTTCTTGTAAATAGGTAATATTGGCACACACTGAATGATAAAAAAGAGCATGTTTATATTGTTGGATAAATATTTTACAATTAGATTGGAACTCTTTAAGATAATTTGCTTACGTGTGCCATTGAGTCGAATGCTAGGCTCTACCATATATTCGCAGCAGCCACAGTCGTCATTGAAGCATTCACAGTTTCCACCAGAATATCCGTGAATGAAACAACAGGCGCACGATATTGAAATCGTAAGGATCAGAATAATCCCAACGAATGTGATTAAACGACACTTCATATTTTTTATGATAAACAAATCTTCAGGGATCAATAATATCAATAAGACCCTTATTTTCAATTAAATTATTTATTCTTTCCTGGGGCTTATGTTCCAGTAGTCTTACGTTTGTTTTGAGTGTTTTGTACCGATTTTCCTCAGTAGCTGTGTAAGTAAAAAATTGAAAAACACCCGTATTCGAAATTGTTTTAAAGATATGTACCGGTCTCCGGTTGCAATTGGCACTGTAATATGGCCGCCATAACCTATACTAACTAACAACAACATAGCGATTCTACGGCGTCATATCGTCGGGGAATCCCCTCTATAACAAAAGCATTGAATATAGCCAATCTAGTAATGCCAATAACCACATTTTTCTTATGAAAAGTTTATTTACCGGCATTATTAAACTAAAAAACTGCCGCTAGATGGTAGTACCTCTTCCCACGATGCAGCACTTTCTGTCCAGGAACATATAATTTTTCTAGAAACGTACTCGATGTGATCGAGGTGACCTCTTTTAAGCGTTCAACAAAGTGTTAGACCCCCAATAAAACGAGAGTAGATGTCGGTAATTGTAAATGTCGATTTATCGGTATCCGCAACAGGTGAACTGTTTCTGCAGTAAACATACGACATCATATATAAGATCATATGTTCTCTAAATTCATTGACAAAGGAGCAAGTGGTCTAAACGGTCCAAACGGTCCAAACATTTGTAGCGACGCCGTTTTTTGTTATACGGAATTCAGACATTAACAGTATTATAGATCATATTTTCCACTTCGAGATATAAACAAGCTCGTGTTTTATCATAGATCATAACAGTGTCGCTGGATTAAAGTTATCGCGATAATACATTATATTTACAAAGCTCGCACAACGACGTGAGAAAGTACGCGCCATAACCAAAGCAATAATCTGGCCATTCAATTTTAGTTGCAGTATTTACATGTAAAAAAATATGAGTTCTGGGTGGATGCAAACGAAAATCGTTCTTGATGGTTTCTTCAATTTACTCGCCTGCGGAAAATGGTAATTCACTATTTCAGATATTATGGAAAATGCAAATCTAGATAAAAACATTTTTAATTGGATTTTTATTTCAATACCAGCAAAAAAACGCCTGATATACCAATACGATATGTTACTTGCGGTCATTTTTTTTGTGACTCTTGCATTTGGGGCGATTCTGTTTGTTTTCAATGCAAAAGACCTGTCAGGCCTAACGAAACGCAGCCATATCGTACAGTTGCTCAATTGATCGAATATTGTCAAATTATTAAGGACGTCATAGCACAAATGTATGTATAATTTTGGGTTGACATTTTTTTAATTTAGAAAGATAAGCTAAATTCTATTTTCGAATCGCAGAAAGAAACCAGTATATTTATGAGAAAGTATATGTGAATGTTTTTCCTAGCAAACCTGAGGACTTGAAACCACTGGCAGAAGTAGTACAGAAATTTGCTGCAGAACAGAGTGGTGTGATTCCTGAAACTGAATCAGAATCTGAAAATGAAATCTTTGACTCAAGACCATTGCAGAAGCAGATTGAAGACAAAAATTTAGAATCTGAAGCTGTTGGATACATTGATCCTACAAAATTCAGTCAAGGTCAAAGAAAACAAGATGTGGAATTAGAAACCGTTGGATATATCGAACCTACACAATTCGGCCAACCTAATTGGCAAAAGACACCTACCTGGAAAAATGCATTAGAGTCAGAAACTGTTGGATACATTGATCCTACGCCACTTAACAAAAGTTTCAAGGAACCCAATGTTGAGCTGGAAACATTAGGGTTTGTTGACCCTACTCCACCTTCGCACAAACAATTGAAACAAAATGGTCAGTTAAATACCCAATTAAGGCAGAATCCATTAGATAGTACTGAGTGCAACAAAAAAAATGATTTGGGACCAGAATCTGCCAGCTACATAGATCCCACACAAATAAGTGCATCCACCAGAAACATGGATATGCAAACAGAAATTACCGATAACATCAATTCTAAAGATCTAAGTCAGCATCATAAGAAAACTATCACAGAATCGGACTCGATGCTTGATCAACAAGGGAGTAAAATAGATTTACAGACTCAGACTGCTGGCTTCGTGGATGCTACACCTGAAAAGCGGCGTTGCAAAAAAACAGTTCCACAAACAGACAGTAGTGGACATGTGAAACCCATTTCCCCAAAAAACCGCTGTGAAGAAATGGAGTCAGTGGAAAACACTGGTGCAGCTGTAGAACATCATTCCACTCACGAATCTAACGTAGACCTGATCTTGGCACAGGAGTCCAATGACATAGAACAGAGGTCTTTGCCAGGAATTGTAATCCCTGAATCTCTTCAAACCATCGAAATTGCACAGGTTCATCGTGATTCAGCAATGGAAACTGATGAAACTAGAACACAAATACCTTTCAAAAAATTAATTTGTACAAAATATCAGGATGAAACTCGCAACGCCGATCGTCCTCCAACGAAAATTTCTAAAATACCAGATAGTCCAATGGAGACTGTGGAAGCAGGTGAAGAAACACCCTTGCCACAACCCAAACGTATCAAGAGTTTAACTCTAAATCGTCGGAACAAAATTAGCACTGCTAGTACTACTGAGGTATCAAACGATTTCAGTGGTCAACTCAGGAAAAATGTCGAAATGAAAGAAATTGTACCAGAAACAGTACCCAAATGTGACAAGACATCAGCAATGAATCATCTAGGCAACACCACATCGTCTAATCGTGATGAAATATTAAGCACAAAAGAAACAAAGGTGAATGAGGAAAGCGTGGACTTTGTTGAAAAAACCCCTCCAAAGATTCGCAGGCGTAAGAAGAACTCGAGAGTAGAACGAGAGAATTTAAATCCAACAACCGATTCAAACGTGGTACAAATGGCTAATATGAAAGATTTTAAAAACCAAATTTTGGAAATGCAAGAGCAAGCTATGACAAAACGTCTCAGTCATATCAAACAGTTTGCAAAGGATCTTCAAAACAAAATTTCCTCGACTGATACTACAATTGCAACTGTTACTGATGGTGTTGGTGCACCCTCACAATCTTCCGAAATTGTAAAAGAAACTCTGCCCGCAAGGCTCAAAATCGTCAAAAACTTGAAGATCCAACAGGACAAAACATCCGTAAAAAAGTGCAAGGAAAAAATGGTACGATTAAAAGCTCGTCGGAGTGTTGACAAAAAATCACCTACGGCAGTCCCAAGCATAATACCAAAACACGTTAATAAGCGTAATGCGAAAGGCGAGACTTTCTTACACACCGCTTGTGTTAAGGTGAATCTACTTTTTTATGACTAATGTTTTAACAATTCTACTAATTTGATCGATTTCTCAAATCCAACTCACGCTTTTGCAGGGACAAACCGAATACGTCAAAGCTCTCCTCGAGGCTGGTGCAAATCCAAACACGAAGGATAATGCCCACTGGACTCCTTTGGTATATGGTTCCTACGTGTTCTTTAATATTACCATTAAACTCTTATTGCGATTGCATTGTATTCTCCATACATAAATCACCGTGAAGGAACAAATGTATTTTTTTTTCTCGAGCAAGAAGCAGTCGGCCTCGGTCATCGGGAAATATGTAAGATGCTGTTGCAAGCCGGTGCCTCGGCAAACACGCCGGCAATGGACAACAGAACGGCGTTACACGATGCGGCCGCGAACAATAAACTTGAGGAGGCTGCTTTACTGTTACGATTCAATGCCAGTCGGGAAGTCTATGATAAATTCGGTAATCGACCAATGTAAGTAATTTAGTTACCATGTTTTTTCGTCTGGGATAATTTCACAACGATTTAATTAAATGCATCAATTGCAGAGATTATGCTGTATCTGATGAGATGCGAGCTCTACTGACGGATGAGAATAAGGTGGAAAATGATGTCAATCATATTTCCTGCTTGAATACCTCGTTGGATCAATCGATACTGGGATCATCAACAAAAATCGTCGTTCTACCATCGGACTTGAGCAAGAACCATCGCAAGTTGTTGGCCGAACTTGCACCAAAATTAAAATTCGAAGTTACCATGTCATTTAGGTACAGAATGGACAACTCTTGCGTAATTATAAGAATTAACTCGAATATAATGGTAACTTTTCTTCTACCCATTAGGCCCACGGTGTCTTACGTTATTGTAGAAGCGAATGAACGGAACATAACAAAATTGACGTATCACGTTATGCTTGCTATACTCCACGGCAAATGGATTCTCAACAGTCAATGTTAGTATTTTTATTCATGCATGTCGTACTCCGAAACTATTCTGAAATAACCATCGTTCCTTTCAGGGATAACAATCAGCAACGACTTGAATGACATATCGGAAATCGATCTCCAATTATTCGAAGTTCGCGGTGCGCCACATCCCGAAACTCCCACACGAGCTCGTGAAAACGAGGAAAAACAAGTGAGATTTTAATTTAGTAATAAACTTCCTTCTCAACGTTGCTTTTAGATCTTTTCAATATTGCGACTAATGTCCTTCTCCTTTTCAGAATCCTCGTTTATTCAACAACTGTTTCTTCTATTTCGCTATCGGTTTCCATAGTACGTGGAACTACGAAAAATTCGAATTTTCGAAAGAGAGAATGATGACCCTAGTGGTCGGAGGTGAAGGCAAGGTTCTCAATCGCGAACCAGATCCTGAAGACGTGAAGGATTGCAAGCTAACACCCTTCCACGTAGCTCACAAGCCACTACATCCGCTTCACAGATGTTCCCATTACATTATTTACATGCCGGGAAAGGACGAGCCTCGTGTCAAGTACAATATGCCCCATATAAAAACTCTTCCACTCGGTTGGTTTCTTGAATGCATCGAGAAATTCGCCCTCATAGATCCTGCACTGATGGGAATATCCTAACAGTCGGGATAACTCGCTCATGAAAAGCCTGAGGTAATTTTTGTATTCTTTTCTTTGTACAATTTAATAAACCATATTTTTACATTCATAAGGCGATGCTATATACTTATAATATTTCTACGGAGTTCTGTAGAATATATCCGATGCGTCGAGCTTCCTTGCCAGCCTCCAAGCGCCCACGCAAACTCTTTCTCGTCGATGAGTTTGACGCCTCGGTGTCAATGTGGCGATTACATTTTTAATACCTCATCACTGTGATACGTTCAATACGTGTCCGACGGTTGCGTAAAAATACAGAAAAATATCGTACGGTATCACGCACATTTGCGGGTGAAGTACCGCTATTCTCGCTCGTATACACGTTTACTTGGCCACGTTCACCGTGCGCGGTCTCTTCCTCGCATGAATAAAGAAAAGGAAGAGAAAAAAAAACCTGTACGTATATACTACAAATACTCGAACACACACACACTCGCATATCTTCCACTCTACGAGCCGGTAGGAATGAATCGTCCGAGGAAAGAAGACAACGCGATGTAAAGCAGAGGAAGAAAGAACGGAGGGGTAACGAGAGAGACACGAATAGGAAGAACGCCATGAATCCTGTTGCGGTGTGCTCACTGCAGCCATTTAATGCTCGCTGGATTGGATAGAGAAAAAAAAGCAATTAAACGAAAATCATGAGCGCTCGTAACGAACGAGGGAAGGAGGAACCACTCATGTGAAAAAGACAAATGGTTCGTGTATGGAGAAACGAGTAAGGGGGAGAGAAATAATGGTCCTGCTCAACGAGAAGAAGCATCATAATACTTTTTTTCTTACGTTTTTATAATTTCATGAAAATTATCTCTTATCATCACTCATAAAACAGAATTGTCTACTTAATTTCTTTCTCGTTACAGAAAACTTAATATATTCTAGTAACAAAAAATTCCACTCCATTTCTTTCTACGATTTCTCATTCTTATCGTCGTCCAAAACACGCTTTCTTACTCGATCATCACCAAATTCATTATCGCATAATTTTCATATGCCAATTTAAATTTGTTACAGTTTCAACGAAAGCGAAGATGAGAATGTCAAGGCACAGTCCGACTACGAGATGGGCTTGATGCGAAGATGATAGAGACCGAGAATACCGTGACGTTTCTCGATGAGTTGCCGGAGGGTTTTGTGAATGAAGAAAAAGAAGCAAAGCTACAAGGGAGGAAGATGAAGAAAGGAGTGAGAACGGCACCTGTGCATGTTGCGTTTCTCTCGCTCTATCTTCCTTGGTCTTGTATCTTGCGACAGAGTAAGGGGGAGAGCCAGAAGAGAAAGAAAGATAGAAAAAGTGCTGCCAGGTAAACTGACCGCCTCTTTCCGTGTCGCGGCTCCCTCACTCCGTACGATCGTCCTTCGTCGTGGTTGTACATCGTCGCTCCCGGCTATGGCGTGCGAGCTCGCGCGCGGGGTCCGCACCCTGACCCACAAGTTGCGTCCAGTCAGTCAGGCGATGAAGCCCCGCGCGATCAGGGTTGCCGAACTCGCGGTCAAGTGACCCACACACACGTGATTCGACAAAGGAATATTATTGTAAAATCTGGTATCTTCGTCAATAGTGTTATTTTGTTCGTTGGGTCAAGTACTCGAATAATTTCGTTGCCTCGTTGAACGAGAGATAGTGCACGATGTCTTCATGCGTTATCGCGCGTACTGTTGTCCTCACCGTTTTGCTTATTTTTGCTGGAGTATCCGCACAGGACGATGACTCGATCGCCGGTAGCTTCTTATCAGGTAATCCAAAATAATTAACGAATTTCAATTTCCAACTCCCTGAAAATCAATTCGCCACAGTGCGATGCGACGAATCATTGTTAAATATATCTTCTTTTTGTAAACGGTGCGCTATGACAAAAACAATCGTTTAAAAAATTAGACAATAAATTCTGTAACGCAATTTTATATTTCAAATTGTTAAGCGAATAGATAGTAATATAATGGCCGAGTGTTTTTATGTGTGTGCGTGCCCGTGCGTGCACTAACGATAAATGAGATTCTTCTCTAACCGGTCTGTCTGACATTGTAAACGCGTGGTAGACAAAAAAATAGGTATGCACGCTCGTGTTCTCCGGAAGTTCGTACTTTCCACGAGACGTATAGAACAGGCAATTCCCGTATCGAACGATACTTCCGTCACAATTAAAGACGACTCTTCTTTCTTTTTTCCCGAGCGCTTGTGAGTTATTTACAGTACGAAATCTTCATTAGGAAACGAAGCGAGTGCGATGCGCGCCGGTACGTTTTACCGTCTCCGATATTTCTACGAGCACGCGACGATTCGATACTCTTGCGATTAAACGGAAATATAGCTGTAAGAGAATTTCCGAGAAATAGAAATTTTGTGATTCTGTCATCGATAACGAGCGTCGACGAGCGCGACTTAGTTCGATGACGATCGCGATGACGATAACGATGATCTCCTCCTGCTCTCTGCGGACGTTTTGTTGTCGGCACGGTTTATAGGTGGAATCGCGCGCGAAGGATACGCGACTGTCCCACTTTGGGTGACTCTGGTAAACGCTATGCGGATGGTGAGCCCCGTAAGAAGGCCGCCGGAGTCCGAGCGTCGTTCACGGCCTTTGCTTCAAAACTATACACGCGCAACGGTAATATCTAGCCAACGTACGAAGAGGAGAGCCTCTCGCGCGTCACGTCGGAACAAAACAATGTTTTTCAACAATACGAATCGTAAAGTAACTATGGAAATTATCGAGGACTCGTTTCCTCTCGCTGGGGAATGGCACAATTTCTTTTTCTCCTATTTTGTTACTTCAAGAAGCTAAACTACCCGACCAACGGTTAAATCTAATTTTATGGATTATACGGAATAGAACTTGAGAAACAATGCGAAGAAACTATTGTACCGCGTGCAATTTTTAAAGCGTTCATTACTATGATCAGGAAATCGATAATTGTATCTTCCACGATGACCCATTTTCTTCGTTAGATGGTTAGTTCTAAATTGTAATTTGTCAGCGGATCATTCTAATTTCTCCAATGAGTGGAAAAATTTTGCGACCTCAGTCGTCTCAATGTCATGCTCTTTTAGTTAAAACGTGGCTATCTCTCTTACAATTCATTAGATCATTGAAACGGACGGTGACAAAAATCATTCGTTTGGCGGGTAAAACGAAAGTTACTTTTGTTGAAAGAAGAAAAAAAAAATACGTCGATAACTTTGTTTATTGAGAACCGGTTGTAAGACTCATGATCAGTGATCTTTGAGTCCGTACGTGCTAACGACATGCGTGTGTATCGTTGAGAAAAGAGGAACGTGAAGGCCGAAGCAAAGAAGAAGAAGAAGTAGAAGAAGAAGAAGAAGAAGAAGAAGAAGAAGAAGAAGAGAAAGAAAAAAACGAAGAAGAATGAGGCGTGCGAGTAAGCCGGGTCGCTCATTAACTACCGTTACGTTTGTTTGGGCCGTTATGCCTCTGCCCCAAAGTGAAACTGTCGGCTTTGCGGGCTTCGGTGGGGAATTGTGAACCTGAATGGCTCTCGCCAACATGACTCTGTATGTTGCTGCGTGTGGGCTTCTCTGACCGCCGGAATTATATGTCTTCACTTATGCGCAAAATATCTCTATATATATATATCTATATAAGCCGATAATTGAGCTTGCGTAATTAATGTCAAAGTACGCGAACGAAAAACTTCTCTCTCGCATGACTTTCGTTGGTTGGGCCTAATTGACTCGTCGAAGGACGTTGTAAAATCGTGGCGCATTAATAATCAATTTGCGATTGAAAGAAATAAAAAAAACGAAACTGTTAGCGCAGAACGAAAAACGTCGTTAAAGCGTAATTGCAATTTTCTTCCGTACAATGTTATTGCGTATGCGTCTGGGGATATAATTATTAAATATTCAATTATGTTTATTAGCTTGCGAACGCGTTAAATACTTTTATGAATCATACGTTGGAATTTAATTTCTCAGGCCAGAGACGCTCGTTGTATAAAGAAGAAACGGACTTGGAGTTGCGTGGTCGATAGTATAGCGTGTGGCTGCTCGCCCACGTCAAGTTCAAGTTCAATAATCTTAGAATTATCGTGTAAGAGCCATGGCCAGAGAGAAAGAGAGAAAGACACCGAAGATTACGTATGCAGGAATTTCTCTCTGGTGTCTCTTGTATATGTATGTATGTAGACCCATGTGTATAGCTCACGGGTTACCGTAACAATCCGGTCATGCTGGTATATCCCAAACGAGTAACGTTATACGAAGTGTCCCGAAACTGGCGATGCTTTTTTTGTTGTAACATCAAGAGCTCTCTTATAGCCCATCGAATTTGAGCTGGAACATTTCGACGCTAGGCTTTTGTAATGTTAGGAAGAAAAAAGAGACGAAGAGAATCTTCTAAAAACTATCTAACGATACCTGTATACGTGAGATTTTGTATCGTTGCAAGCGTTATAAGAATCTTTGATAATCTGAGAAGAGACCTTTCGATTATGATACACGAGATACACGAGAAAAGCGTTACTTTCGAGCAACTCCGCATCCGCATCACACGCATCTTTTCTCAGGCCAAACAAGTTGCCTCATCTAACGGCACCCACGGAATGATTAGCATTGAGATTACGTGATTGCCGGTTACTCGAGCTCGAAACTCACGTTAGAACGTTACATCAGATGAATGAAACGTTCGATGGAAATCTTAAGTATTGACACAGAGTACTGAGAGAATTTGTCGAAGCGAGTCGTTGAAAGAGTACAAACGTGTTTTTTTCTTTTATATTAATAGCTTATAGAAACATTTCTTTATAAAAATAAAGAAATATTTCTATAAGCAATCATAATAATTAAATCGTATTATCATCAATCAGCAATCATAATAATTGAATCGTATTAATAGCTTATAGAAATATTTCTTTATTTTCATAAAGTCCCTTGTTAAATAATGAGTTATTGAAATTTACTATTGGGCTCGATAATACAATCATCCAGGTTATCAATATTTTCTCATTTCCTTGCTATCGTCTTTTTTCTTATAGAAATATTATTTCTGTCATTTCTTTATTTTATATTATTACTACTATAAAATACTACTATAATTACTACTATAAAATAAAGAAATATTTCTTATAGAATTAATTTTCTTACAGAAATAATATTTCTATAAGAAATATTACAGAATTACAGAATTACAGAAATATTTCTTATAGAAAATTATTTCTATAAGAAATATTTCTTTATTTCTATAAAGAAGTATTTCTATAAGCTATTAATATGATTTAAAATTTAGAAGAGAATTACAGAAATAATATTTCTATAAGAAATATTATTTCTGTCATTCTCTTTATTTTTATATTATTTCTATAAGCTATTAATATGATTTAAGATAAGAAAGACGATAACCTGGATGATTGTATTATCGAGCCCAATAGTAAATTTCAATAACTCATTATTTAACAAGGGACATAATTTATACATGAGCAAATTTTATCAAAAGAATATGTTTCGATAGATAATATATGATAGAATGTTTCTACGATCGAACAAATCTATTCTCTCGAGTCGACTAGCGGTATAGAAGAAAAAGGAACATTGATACATTGAGATATAGCGCGCTGTTGAAACTGGCCTCTGAAAAGAAAGTGCGAAAGGCACGAGATCTCGTTAGAAGAAAAAGTCCAAGTGTACTTCCTGTCTTCACGGATGCCAAGGAGAAACTTGTCGCGCGGAGACATTTCACATACTCGACAAAGCTTGTCTTAACGTCGCATAGTTAAGCTAATTAATTTATAATTAAAGTATTCCGGGATACAATGAATAGCTGTAATAAAAATAATTAAACAAAATGTTTCAGGTCTGTTGGATTCTATAGCGAATACTGCAAGCAGCGCGGATTGTCCTGGCGTGTGCGTTCACGCTCTGGCGATATTAATATGCGACGATGTTCTCGAGGATATACCGTGCCCAACACCGAGTATGCGTTGTTGCGTTAATGGACCATTAAACAGCACCGAAACCTCGGAGAACGACGTCGATAATGTAACGTCCGTCACGGAAATTCGTGAAACTACAACCGTAACGACTGTAACGACACCCTTAACGACGACCACCATCGCCACGACGACGTCCACTACACCGAAACCTACAACGGTAAATAAACATTATGATTAATTTTAACTCCTGTCTGCATGACAAAAAGGCGAAGCATTTTGTTTACTAATAAAGCCCCTTCATCATAAAGATTCTTTTAGGATGAAGTCATAAACGAATATATTTCATACGTCCTTTGGCCACGGTCGTAAAAGCCGAGAAAACAAATTTTTTACACCAAGGCATGATTTGTGTTTACAGGATAGCCAGAAGGATACCTCCATCAGACCGTCCTGTGAGTTACGACTACTCGTAAAGTTTTATTTTTCTTTATTTACAAATTTTATTTTCCATTGGATTTCTTATTTTGATCAATTTCATAGTTTCCATTCGACTTATGAACGTATAATATTTCAGTGACAAAATGTTCCGGTATTTGCATCGAGGCAAGAATAGCCGATTATTGCGAAGCCGTGGTGAAGATTGATTCCCTATGCAAAACAGGGCATCGTTGTTGCGTATCGAGAGATTCGTTCGGCAACGATCCACCGCCTGAATTTTACGTGATTGATCGTACGAAGATAAACGTGACGCGTCACGAAGAGAAGAATAATGATAGGCTTACTTCCGTTGTTACGACATCAATGATGACAACGACACCGACAAGGCCAAGTTCAACGACTCCGATGCCTCTTGCTATTGCGACGACGACTTCGAGACCCAAACCAGCGCCTCATAGACCTTGCAAGGGCGAATGCGTCAATGGACTATTTGCATTGTTTTGCGATAACATTGATAAGGATGCGGACTGTCCTTCCGACGGCTCGTGCTGTATTTCCTTACCGCCGCAAAAAGTTGTAAGGATTATTAATTTTATTCGTAGACCAATCGATAAATCGAGTAATTTGATTAATCGAGCGAATGAATAATTCGTTGGGATTGTTGATGATTGTTTTCAATACATTTTCTTTTTTACAGGAAACTACGACTCCTCGTCCTTCGACAAAAGCACCACAACCAAAGTTACCGCCTTGTCGAGGTTTCTGTCTAATTAGTATCATGGCTGGATTTTGCAAAAGACCCAATAAAATTGTGACAAGAACATCAACTTGTCAGAGCGGGTCAATATGCTGTGATGAGAGCAGCGCTCCTCCGCCTGTATACCATGAATTATTCTTGCCTTCTTAACCCTTTGAGCTCTAAGGAAGCATATATGCATTAGCCTATGCGTCTGTGGACCACATAAGCTTCAAAGTACTCAGGTCTCAAAGGGTTAAAGATTGAATTTTGTTTTTTTACATTTTATCGTGACTTCATTTCTTCATTCAATTCTTCAATTGTCAGACACCTCGTCCAAGACCAAGGCCCGCACCAACGAGACCACCGACAACTACAGTTGCTCTACCACCAGATCCACGTCCGGAGTGTCCAGGCTCTTGTATAGTTTCTTACTTATCATTCACCTGTTTCCGTGAGTAGAAATGATTTATGGTAATGAACAAATTA
The DNA here is from genome assembly GCA_030522965.1 of Tryphoninae sp. A BG-2022a. Taxonomy (NCBI): domain Eukaryota; kingdom Metazoa; phylum Arthropoda; class Insecta; order Hymenoptera; family Ichneumonidae; species Tryphoninae sp. A BG-2022a. Next base: position 30,063 of record JAPYZT010000810.1, read on the forward strand.
TATTAGATTTCATCGTGTAATTATAACCATCCTATGATCTTTGCAGGGAATGCCGAATTGACGAATCTGTTCAAGTGCAAAACTTTCGGTCATCAGTGTTGCGCTCCGAAGTCGTTGATAAGAGAGCTTAACAACGTTAATTCGAGCGATACAGTTTTAAGCAATCGGAACGATACCTATTCTTCTGGGGTATCGAGGCCTTACAGTACGACTCCTCTCAGTACAATTGTTTGTAAGTAAAAAGAAGTTTTGTAAAGCTAATTTTTTTTTAAAGGAACATAATGGAAATCGATTCGATATGTTAACCTGTGGAATTCATGTTATCCCAGATGAAACAACCATGATGACGACAACAGTTAAGAGCCCAATCTACAGTAAGTACGTTTGCGGTGTTAAAGGAACATCCCGAGGTCCTATTCAAGCTCGAAGCTTGGGTCGTGGTGCTCGTGTTGTCGGTGGTGAGGATGCCGATGCTAACGAATGGTGCTGGCAAGTGGCATTGATTAATTCTTTGAATCAGTATCTTTGCGGCGGTGCTCTGATTGGAACCCAGTGGGTTCTTACCGCCGCGCATTGCGTCACAAAGTAAGTTCAGTAATAATAATCATTATGTTATGTCGATGATGATCACTACGAACATTTGTTTTTATTTGTATAATCGTTTGTAGCATCGTAAGATCGGGAGACGCAATCTATGTCAGAGTAGGCGATCATGACTTGACGAGAAAATATGGAAGTCCGGGGGCTCAGACTCTGAGAGTAGCAACAACTTACATACATCACAATCACAACAGCCAGACACTCGATAATGATATCGCCTTGTTGAAACTGCATGGCCAAGCTGAACTCAAAGATGGTGTTTGTCTAGTTTGTCTACCTGCAAGAGGAGTCAGTCATACAGCAGGAAAACGGTGTACGGTCACCGGATATGGATATATGGGAGAAGGTATATACGGGCGTATCATTGATTGTCTAGAGATATGACGCATAATTTGTGTCTCGTTAATAACTTCCTAGTGTATAATTTATGTTTGATTTCAGCCGGACCGATACCACTAAAAGTACGCGAAGCGGAGATACCGATAGTTAGTGATAGCGAGTGTGTAAGAAAAGTCAATGCTGTAACAGAAAAGATTTTCATTCTACCTGCGAGCAGTTTCTGCGCGGGTGGCGAACCAGGAAACGATGCTTGCCAGGTAAACAATCGTTCGGTTTAATTTAAATTTTTGTAGGACAACATTGTAAATATTATTTTTATTCTATTTCAGGGTGATGGAGGTGGTCCTTTGGTATGCCAAGATGACGGTTTCTACGAATTAGCTGGTCTCGTTTCTTGGGGTTTCGGCTGCGGGCGAGTCGACGTCCCTGGTGTATATGTAAAAGTTTCTGCGTTCATTGGTTGGATAAATCAAATAATATCCGTAAATAATATCTAGATGTTTCTCCATCGTTTCCATTCACATACGTCGATTGGAATAAGTATCATTATTTATTGTTCAAACGTGCTGCACCTTGACGATCGAATGTAGAACTTCATCCGCGCGTTACCTCGTATACTTAGATTGTCCCTTTTTTAAATATATTTTCATGTTCAATCTAACTTCAATTGAGACTCACACGAATCTTCATATAGAAATATTTATTGTTTCACAATAATTTTTAGCGATATTTGTTTGCCCCACTTTTCACCTTCTATGAATGGTGAGTCGTTATTATTATTTCTCCTTTATAAATACGTCTTAGGATACTTTCAAGGCGACAAAGTGCATTGATTTAATCGCGATGGATTTAACATATAATGTAGAGAGAAACAATCGTATGGTTTGGCCCTTCGGCAAGGTTTGTCGAATCGCATTCGCGTCAATCTTTTCGGCCATGTTGACCGATATTATAATATTATTGTTAATGTTAGGAAATGATTTTCCTCGTTGTAGAAACTGCTGACTTAAGCTGCAGTTAAGCTCTCCTCGTTATCTAGAAATGTAAAGATTTCTTTGTTTCAATAATGTTATATCAAGAGAACAAAAATCCAATGTCGTCGCTCGCTTTGTATATTAACGCATTGTTTTCACGGACTTTTAGTTATTGTAGATCTTTTTTTTTCTTTTTCTTTCCCTTTATCGATTGCGGATAAAACAATTGTAAATTATAACATCAAATTTAGTCAATACGTTATTTAATTTTTTTTTTCTACTTTTCATTAAAATAATTGTAATACGAAGATTTTGTTTAACTTTGTGTAATTCATTATATTTTTATTTGTTAACTTGTGTTCTTGTTCAAAGAGAGAACGAAAAAAAATCGCAGACTGACTATTTTAGAACGTCGAATCGTGCATGCGAACTCGAATAATTTCGAAATTCTTGAATGAAAGTATAAAACACACGTACATACCTGTAATTTCACGATTTTTCTAAGAACGGCGTGCATGCTTGTGCGGTTTCATGAAAAAAACCTCAAAACCTTACGCATTATCAATACCAACGTCACGCATTTTATTCATTCTCTCTCTCTCTCTTTCTCGCTCGGTCTCTCTCTCTCTCAATATATAATATTTAAAGATTATATTTAAAAAGAATGTGAGAAGATCACTTTTAATCGGCTCGTCCCATTTTATACATAATGATTTAAAAATATTTCACACCCTGTGGTAATATTTATGGTTTAAGGTGCCAGTACGTTTATATATATATATAAATGCCTTTTTTCATCATTCTTCGGATTATACGCAAAGCCTATGAGAATTTTCTTACAGGTCATAGCATGCATGTCGAAAAACGATCAAACACACGTACTTTGTATTCCATATCGCAAGTGTACCGGGTATTTAAAAAAGAATAATTGACGTTGTCTTAATTACGATCAATTGTAGGTTCCCAAGACGCGACGAGATATAACTTTATTTTTCGACAAACGCTTTATGGGTTTCTTATTGTTCGGTTTCGTAAACTCCTCTTCACCATTTTCCTTGTTGTTGTTCTGAAATTTTTTAAAATCTTCCATTAACTTACAAATCCATCTGGTAATCCTGTCTTCTGAGTTGACAACTATTTTTTAACGTACCTTTGTATATATTTCCGATTCGGAATGGACGCTGGAATTAAACGATGGCCTAGGAATATAAGAGAGATCCGAAGTCGAAGCGGATTTCATCAACGTATGATTCGTGGAATTGCAATCAATATATCGTGACTTTTCCTCGTTGTTGGGAGTCGAGGTCGAACGACCGTTCGTCGCCACTACTGGAGATACTGGTGAGCGATTGACAATTTCGGATTGTCTTCTCAGTGTAGCATCGGAGCTTAAGATGGTCGACTCATTCTCATCTTCTGACTCGTCGCATTGCTTTCTCGCTTCGTGGAATCTTCTGATAATACGCTCATGCGGTGATGTTGTTACCAATTTTCTTGGGTACTGAAATTCGCGTTTGGCTGGTGTCGAACCAGTTGGCATATCCCGACGAAGATCTTCAACGATAAACTTGTCTACCTGATGCTTGGTAGTGCGCAATTGACCTGTTATTTTGTTGTTCCATTCGGTAGATTGAACTCCTTGATTCTCAAATTTCCGACAGATTTCCATCACTGCGCTGTGAGATTTGTGTCGCTGGCGCTCCACAAGTTCTACGTGATTAACGCTCGCGTCCGTAACGATTTTGCGAATCTTGTCGGTACACCGGACAATTGAAGCTCGATCTGCTTGTGTTCTGTCCTCAATATCTCGAGTATTGTTCGCGACGGTATTTTTGTAACTATTGAGATTTGAACAATTTGCATCTATGCGAGTCTCGAACTCGTTAACTAATTCTTTGCTTTGTTCAATCGATCTGATGGCTATCGCTGAATTCTTCGCTATATCCATCTCGATGTTGCTGCGTATCATATCAATACTACTGCAAACTTCTTTCTCGAATCCTCTCTCGACGTTTGCTTGCTTGTCGGAATTCTCCATCACACGTTTGCATATATCTTCGCAAGTATAGTCAGCTTGAGTCAGAGAATTCACGATCTTTGAGTGACTGCTAGTTTCGTGCTCCGTGAGACTCTTGTAGTTATTCCATAATTCCTCAAAAGCCTTTGAGAAGTTGTTTCTATTTTTGGAAGCCTCGTCTTGTTCACGTCGCGTAATTTCGATAGCTTCGCGTATCTGTATTATACTCTTGGACAAGCGATCCCGATCTGCGAGCAACGTTTCACAAAACGAGTTCGTCGAGTCTTTTATATACGCAAGTAAATTCTCAAATCGTTGAATATTCTGTTCGTTCGCTAAACGTAAATTTTCAGCTATTTTGTTCTCGCACAGTTGCTGTATTTGTGGTACAAGCGTCGCGGATATGTCACGAAGAGCATTGATCTGTTGTTCGGTCATACCCGATGCTTCGTTTACTTGCTTCTCCATCCACCTTTTGTACTCGTCGTACGAGTCGTTTACACGATGCTCAAGTTTATCAGCGACTGCACACTCTTCTGCCACAAGGCTCTTCGATAATTCGATCGTAGCATCGATACCTCTGCTGTTTGCAGCTTCCTGACCAATCAATTGATCCTTCATGGTTAAGCAAAATTGCACTAAATCTTGTGAATAAGTTGAAAGATCCAGTTCAATATCGGTGAAAGATTGAGCGATATTTCCACGAAATTGATGACCGAGATTTTCATTTTCATCCTCAACGCGCTTTTTGCGAAAAATTTTGTCGTGAAGTTTGTACGTGTCATCAGTTGCTGTGTCAGCTACTTTCAGCAGAGTCTGAGCCTGTGAGTAGAGAATCTTTTCCGTCGAGACATGCTTTTCGACCAAGTGTTTGTGCACGTCTCTGTCAAGTTCGGTCGTTTTCAAATGATTCTTGGTCGACGACAAAACATTGTTCGTAAGTTCCAATTGGTCCTTTGTCTCATACAAAGTGTTTGTTCTTTCTTTAAGTTCCAATTCCAGGTCAGTGAAGAGTTTCTGAAATGCCATAAAAGATAACAATAACAAATATTTAACCGATGTGGACAGAAGCTCGTTTCAAAAGCGATCGTTGCTACTTTTACCTCTTTATTCAGCATAGCCTCTTCTAATGCTTTTATGTGATTAATCTTTTCTTCAATCTCTTTCCCCTGATACTCGATTGTCGCTTGCATCTCGTTGTAATTGTCTTGGGCGAGATAAACACCGTTGCGCTCACGTGTAGCAAGTAAATCTCGTCGTAAACGTTCAATTTCCTCCGTGTACTCTTTGAGCAAAGCTTTCTTCGATAATCTTTGATTGATTTCTGGGCGATTCGTTATATTTTTAGCGCGATGCGCGTAATCCAAAGTAGATAGGGTCTCTTCAAGATTCACACTCGCTGGTGACACTGTAGCTATTATCGAGGTCTTTGTTCTTCCACCCAGAGACTCCTGAAGAAGTCTTGTTAGCTTGGACTCACTACGAACATTCAATTAATAACTGTAGAAACGAATTTTTACATTTGTGTGCAAGAAACAATTATCAATCTTTTCATGATCTCATTACCGATATGGTATATGTGGTGCTCGTTCCACGAGAGCTGTTATGACACGTCCAAGAGTCAACAAAGATTGATTGATATTTCCTGCTTCTCTTGCACGACGTTCGACTGCTCCAGATCTACCGACATTCTCACTCCCAGCCAAATCAACCAGATTCAATTTTCCCGTTTTCAAAAGCTCCTCACCATCTACCGTATTCTCCTTTATGTGTACTGTTATTGAGAATACCGTATGGGACCGACTACAATAAAAGTGTATGACAAAATAGAAATTTTGTTACGATAATTCCATGTAGAAGAATAGATCCCAATATCAATACCTCGAATGGGCATTCATCAGAGTAGCTGCTGTTTGCCTTTTTTCCGACCCTTTTTCAAGAATCTTATACACCTCACTTTTGTTATGGACCGTCACTTCCTCGAGTCCGTGAATAATGACAGCTCCTTTTCTCGAAGCATCTTCATAAAGTCTTGAAATGTGAACAGGATTATAGAATAGTGCAACAACTATGATTATTATTGATGGATTATAAACAATTGGATGATTGCATTGGATTAAATAGATTCAATTATTTGTACCGAATTTTGGATGCATCATCACTGGGTGACAATAGATCGAATAATTCTTCATTGTAGAGTTCCAGAAAACTAACTCTTACAGAATATTCTTGAGCATCTAAAGTGCGCAGTTCGTCAAAAAGATGGCTCAAGGAACGTGGTATTATTCCTGCTTGTGTGTCCTGATAAATATAAAGAACAAATATTTAATAGAATGTAAGAAAAATTATATTGCTATTATTAGTAATATAATTTTTCATTATAAAGCATTATTGCTTACACTTTGCCAATGGAGAGCTGGATCATTGCCTGCGCCTTCCATTGTAAAAGTTTTTCCTGTACCTGTTTGGCCATATGCAAACACTGTACAATTATATCCTGCCAAAACTTCTTCCAACAAAGGACTGACCACAGCATTATACACATCGATCTACAAAATAGATTATAAATCTTAGATACGTTGATTCAAATGGCATTATGAAATTTTCAAGTAGACAAAATTAGTGTACCTGTTTTGAAGCAGGTCCAAATGTTCGGTCAAACATAAATTTTTTAGTAAGTTTGTCTTGCGGTCTCTCCCGAACGACTACTTCTTTACACGATGTGACGTCCACAACAGTCGCGGATTTCGTTGTTTTTTCCGCATGGTTAATTGGTCTATGGATTAAATTACACACATAACATAAAATAAAACAGAAATTCGATGGTTATTTCAATACACAGGATGCCAAAGCTGTATATTCTGAACAAAACTCATCATTCTGGAGTATACTTCGAAATTGACATTTCTTTGATAAAGGGACGCGCCAATGCGGATGCGTGAATAATTACAAAACGACTCACCTGACTCGTACGAATACTTGAATGTGCTGGTTTTTATCCTTCTTCGTCACATTCATCTTCACAATGTAATTGAGTATCCAAAATCCGTCGAGTGTATTCGAGTAAAACACGGGATTAATTTGTTATTGTCACAAGCGTGGGGCTCACCCTAGTCTTTACTTCCCAACGGTTCGCGTGCTCAGGCGGCGGTTTATGCGGTTCATGCATACAAGCTACAATTGTCCGTTGAACATTTGAACCTGGTGTTTACAAATAACGCCGTTAGGAGCGTGGTAAGCGTTGTCGTGTACACAAACTCATCAGCATGAGATCATCACGGGCTATCCCGGCCAATCATAAGGGGGGAAATCAACAACGCTCGATGAAATCGATTGAAAGTATGGACAAAGACGCGGAAGTTGATCCTGCCTCTGATCCTGCGACATCTGAGCACCTAATGGGTGAAGTTTTTGGACCCACGTTAAGTTGAGCGCAAGCTAGCGTAGGCTTATATAGGACGAATGCCGTGGTGATTCAAACTACACAGCATTATAAATTGAATTGTCGCATTAAGCAAATTCTCAATTCCGTCATTTTCAATTAAAGTCTTGTTGGACGAAAAAAAGTGTTGACCGTCCCAGTCCCCCGAAAGTCATGAAAATATATCACGAATATCGACGGTCGGTACCTGGAGGGGGACAATTTTTTTTTTCGTTTAACGTTTTAATTGAAGATTACGAAATCGAAAATTCGCCGCGGAACACGAATATCAGAACGAATATCACAATTTAATGACGGGTCTTGGAATCACTGCGGCATTCGCCATAGATATGCCTACGCTGGCTTACGGCCAACTTAACGTGGGTACGAAAAAGTTCATCCGTTGGCCGCTCAGATGTCGCAGAACCAACTCTCTAGGTTTCAATTCTTGTCGAGCGGTACTGATCTTCCGTCTTATCACTGGTTTGAACGACATCAATAAAATGTACAATTAAGCTTGCACATATCACTCCAAGCGCTGTCGATCAAATATTCCAGCGAATAGTGTGGTGAGCGATGTAAGCAGAATTAGATCACTTTACTGCATCGACTCGAAATATCACTGTATGTTACTTGTTTTCGTTTGACTAGAGCGACACGAGTGGTAGAAACTGTCATCCTTAAACATTCCACTTTTAAGGACGTTTTTTCTGTCCTGTTCACTGTGAAGATCGTGAAGATGACACCTCTTCGCTGTATCCATGCTTCCCTCACTCGGTTCTGGCTTTAAACTCTTTGCCGAGAGTGCATGCTGTGCATTTCGGACTTACAATTCATTTGGATCATTCCGTATTGCAATTTTACTCCGCTAGTTACACCGGTACTATCTTCACTACACTTAGTTTCAAAAGTGCAACAACGAAACAAATCTAATATCGAGTCATTTACGTGATGATGTTGATGCGAAAACATAACAATTCGTTGATATCATAGTAGTCTTTTCAAATGTTCATCAAATCTATTCAAAGCAGAGCATAGTGCATTGTGACAATCGATATTTGTTGTTAAACGAAATTATGATTGTTTAATTCACAGTCTTGTCACTGGACAGGACATGGATGCGAGTTCCCGGAGCTCGGAATTGGATCCTAAGTATCTTCTGGGTCAGCTCAATACAGCGAGGAAAGAGATCAATAATTTAAGGCAAAAACCGATAATACTTCTACCAATAATCCTATTTAGTACATATCAATGACGAATATTCATGAATTATTGTTTCATTATTTTAGACAGCAGGTGAAGAATCTCCGTTACATTTTGGATAAAGATGTAGATGGTATAAGAAATGCAATTAGATTATACATTGATGGGAAGCCAGAAGCTGCGCAAAGTTCTAGATTAATGACATGTGTCGAGCCTGGTACAAGTACGGAAGTGGATGATTCTTTGAAAATCAAACCAATAGGTGTGATAAACACGTGTTTTCCTAGTAAGCGTGGAACACCGAGGCAACCTGGAATATGCAAGACTGCTGCTGGAAAAGTCACTCTTTTCAATTCTACGTTCACAAACCCCGAACATGCATTGACTGGGCTACAAAACTTTTCACATATGTGGTATGAAATGAGTTATATTAACACAAAATGATATAGGAGTAAAAAATTTCGGTTTACAGATAATAATTAACGAACTCAATTATTTACCTGATTGGCTGATTTTATATACATAAATTTATTAGTTATTAGCAGAATAAAGTAAAAAGTATGGGTAATTTTTTGCAATGAACAAGCAAGTATTTTAAAAAGTAATACTAAAGTAGCCCATTATCACCTATGATAATGCACTTTGTACATATTTTACTATTTATTAATATAACAAACATATGGCAATAAGGAAGGATAAAATATCAAAGTATTCTGTTTTCAGGATTCTCTTCCACTTTCATCGAAATGATTCTACTCATGTACGAGCCAAAGTGGCTCCGCCGAGATTAAATGGGATGAGAATCGGCGTCTTTTCGACACGTTCACCCCATCGACCGTGTCCTATAGGCTTGAGTCTTGTGAAAATCATGAAAATCGAAAATAACATGATCTACTTTGAGGGAGTTGACATGGTGGATGAAACTCCTGTGTTGGATATCAAACCCTACATACCACAATACGATAATCCTTTGTACATTGAACAAATTGTTGGTAGGCCAAATGAAAGTGGTTCGAATAATAGTGAAGTTCTTGATGGAATTCAGGATAGATCTAGGAAAGAGATACTTGTAGATCTGAGCACGAATCAAAGATTGAATCCATTAATCTACGTTGATCTTGACTACAATGGTGAAACGCATCCTGAGGTGATGAGGGAAAATTGTCATACTCATGGTAATGGAGAAGAAGCAGCACGAGTGCCGAACATCTCAAGAGACGAGGAAATAGCCCTAAGACTTCAAGCAGAAGAATTTGAGGGTAGTGCAAACTTTGACGACTACAGCTCTCGCAATTATTACGTTACTTCAGATATCGGCAATGTCGACACCGATGCGGTCTCGAGCAATACTTACACTCTACTTAACAATCCAATCAATGAGGCCGTTCGTGATGTAACTACGACAACATCTTCGAATCTTGAGCAAAGCCTCGGCTCTCTGGTTCTTGATTCTCGTACAAATCCTCAGCCTACAAGAAATTCAGAGACTTGGCATTCTAATCCGAACACTGTTCATAGCGCTGGTGTTCAGGATGAAGGAGATTCCGCGGACGGTCAAATATCCCGAAATTCAAGGTTGCTCGACGGTGCAGATGGTCCAAGTACTGTTTGTGGTACAGATCTGGATCTCATTAATCGACGCGCATTGAATTCGCGACCCGACAATTCTCCAGTTCGAATGGGTGTCCGAGAAGCTCCTGATGGCGAGGAAGGGCTCGAGTCTCAGCCCCTTACACCCTCGCAAACGGCCGCAAATATTCACAGTATTGCTTCAGCTCCGAGTGTTAATCCAATAGAAGTTGGTATTACCAATGTCAATGCCGACAATACTAGAGGTACCACTAATTTTCGAAGCGATAATGGAACATTCGAGGTTCGAGTTGCCGAATGGATATCCCGACCGCGAACAATGACGCTTTCTGTAATATTCAACGAACGTGCGCTAACGCAATTGAGCGAGATACTGAATGACAAGGCTGAGGAGCAAAAGCGTGCCATCGAGAGCGTACTCCGTGAAGATCCACGTTCTGTTTATCTGCGGCAGAGATGGGGCAATCAATTTTACACTTTTTTAATACACGATTTACATATCACCTGTAGATTCGACGATAATCGTGGAATCGTAACCGTTTTTCAAGTCCGACACGCTGGTCGTACGTGTGAATGTGGCGAGCCCGAGTGGCAGTGCCTCGGTCATTCGCCTCTTTCATAAAGTTATTTGTTTCTACAACTCTGAGTATTACTTAAATACCATTGTTTCATCAAATGAATAGCGCCAGTAATTCCGAATATTGACGATGTAAAATACTTTAACTGGCGAAACGTTGAACGTACAACCAGTTTGATATATGATAAGCAAAAAACAACAATTAACTTTGTCTGCAACTTATTCTTGAAATGCAAAATGTGATTATCAATCGCTGTCGATCGTAGTTGAACGCATGCACCATTCAACCTCAAATTGGATTTATTTTAGTTTATGTTTACCATGTCCACACAAACAGGAAGTCCAATTACATCCGCATTTATTACAGTGTAGAAGTTCCTATACGTTAAGTTCGTAAAAGAAATTATATATTATATACACAGAGAAACACTCTGGCATAATTGAGTTAGTCGCGAAATGATCTTTTTTTATACCGCAACTATCCAAACGGACTGCATTGCCTGTATGAATGATGTAATATTTAGAACAAAAAAATACGTCTGTGTGTTTGAAGCGAGCAGCGCCAAGTATTTTATAAATCATGATATACATACACATCTATGCATATGAGAATAAAGTATTTATACAAATTGTATATTTTAGTTTATTAAAGAGACCTGGTATAATTTGGAGGAAGTTATGACTCAAGTGTACATTCGTATCGTCGAGTCTGCACCGGCGGAAAATACCCATGGTTGAATCGGGTGGAAAATAACATCCAGAATTCCAAAATCATTGAAGGCTTCGTGGTTGCACAATCGCTTCAGTGGTACTATCAATGGATTTTGGAGAAGATCGCTAAAAATAAAGATATAATCAGTATCTACGCAAATCATCGCAAAATTACAACACCTGTGAAATTGTAAGTGAAATAAATTGCTCACTTGTAAACCATTCCATGAGAAACTATGAGACCTCGATCGTCGGCACCGGAAGCAAAGAGAGGATAACGCTTGTGGAAAGCTACACCACGAACTCCTGTACCATGCAATCGTAGAGTTTGGTAGGGTTTTGTACTAAGATCGAGATCGAACCAAAGCATTTTTCGATCGTACGTTCCAACGAGAAGATTGTCACCACCTTGAAAAACGAAATGTCACACAGTTTATTTGATTTTCTCTATTGGACGATTTCATATAAGAAGACATACCCGGATGTATCGCCATTGTGGATATCCATTGCGAATTTGATAATAACTTTTTCACCATCTCCTGCTTGACGAGATCGTAGACACGAACATTTTTTTGCGTCTGTAGGGATTAGTGCAATTTAGTTAATAATCGCGATAACGAGGCAGGGTAGTTGAATAACGTCTTTGTCTTTATCCTTACTGCAACGAATAGGAACGGTCTGATCGGATGGAACAGCACGCACTGTATCAACCCCTTAGATCGATTGAACGGCAATTGCGAACGTCTTTTGGACAATTGATTTATCAGAACCGAGCGATTCTGGCCATCTGGCATGACAGTCGCGAAGTAATCACCTTTTGCATGCCAGGTAACTTGCTTCACCATTTTGAAATGATTTAGGACAAGCCTGACGCCCTTCTCCGACAACTCAGTGTCAGCCTGTTCCCATTGAATGGCAGTTTTAACACGTTCACTCACTGTAATGAGAATATAGATGGTTGTTTATCACCCAGGACTACTTCATAGGGTGTGAATGGGACTAATGCATTACCTATAACTTCACTCTGAGGTATTATCTCTAACAGTTGATCGGTTTTCGTGGTTACCAGATGATCGCCAACACCAGGATTTATAAGCAAAACTTTTTTGTCAGCAGCAACGGCTATGAGCGAGATTGCCTCGTTCGGGCACCAAGCTACGCTTCTGATGATTCCACCACAAGGTACAGTTTTAACGCATCTGCTGGTTGCAATTTCCCATACTATAATTGAAACGACAATACAAGAGATAAGTCAATATATGTTCTTTTCCAACTCTTTTTGCAGACTTATTTCAATTTTTACGATGGGATACTCGAAACAAAGATATTTAATGACAAAAAACTCACTTTTTAGCATCATATCGTCTCCACCCGATGCCATATATTGACCCCGTGTTTCGATGCTGATGCTTCTTACCATGTCCACGTGTCCCTTGAAGACCATGGACATCGTCGTTGGGAATGGCTGAAGATCCTTCGGGCTTGGTAATTGGGGCACCAAAACTTCCGGATCAATGGTTAGCCTCATTTTCAGAGCTCTTGGACACAGATACAGATCCAAACATCGTTGGAATCTTTCCTTTATGTATCGGGAGTATGCTGGAACTTCGCGTAATGAACCATATTTCTCAGGTATGAAATGAAGTTTCCTCTTCCATGGAGTAGTTTTCAACTTATTCCACTGTTTAACTTCTTTCTTATCAAACAGATATTCCGGTGGTGGATTGTAACTCTCTGCATGACCTGGCAAATGTCTCTTGGGTGCTGGTATGTGTTTGTGTATACGTCGCATTTCCTCCGGTTGATCATCCGTTTGCCAAAGCATATAAAACTGTGGCTCCTTATTCTTGGCTGCCCTCTCTTTTTCCGTTTCCGCTGTTGATTTTATCCAGCCCATCTTAAGTGCATGAACAAGTTTTGATACTTTCTTTGCTTCTGGTTTTGATGGCAAGAAGGAATGCTTGTGTTCAGGAAATTTACGTAGTGGTGTTTTCATCACTTCTGATGTGAACCATTCGACCCAAGGCTAAAAAATACATCAGTTACAGTATTAGCATTTGTTTATCATTATAATACATAGAATTTATTTTTTGCTTTTTACATACCGCATATTCGTCAAACTGAGCATCTGGAATCTTCTGCTTTTGTATTCTTGTAATGAGCTGTATATCAGATTCACTAAGTATAACATCTTGACCAGTTTGAGGATCTTTGATAGTTCTCCAGAAATCAGGATCTTCCATTCTCTTAAGAAAATTGTCCAACTGATCTCCTTTCTGAGGTTTAATGATACGCTTACCATCCCAGTCGTAACCAATGTGGGGATAATCATCGTACCACTTCATTGGTATATTTCCTACTGTATTGCGTATATCCTCTTCATCCGAACTATCATCTGCATACTCATCCTGATTTTCATTAATGTTTTGTACTGCTTTTACCGCTATATTGTTGTCGTTTAATACATTGCCGTTTTTTGTGGAATTTTTTAGTTGGCGATCCTTTTTTGACTGAAAACTTTTATTTTTTTCATTGTTTGACGAAACTCTGGAATTTCCATTGGATTTGTCATTCTTTTCTGCAGTGTGTGCCTCAGATTTTTCAATTTTATGTTGAACCCACGAAGTTTTGGGTTTACTTTGATGTTTTGCTGATACTGGAGCAGATTTTTGTTTGTCAAGAGGCGATGAACGAGCCTCTAAGTCGGAATCTTTTTCTGGATCAGACTCTTCTATGATTTCAGAATCATCTTCAGACTCTTCCGTATCATTATCATCATCTGAGTCTTCTTCCTCATCCTCTTCATTGGATCCTTCTTCATCAGAGTCAGTTTCAAAATCTAATTGATCGCTATCATTGTCCGAATCGAAGACGATGGGATCATTTTCAGTATCTGATTCTACGGGATTGCCCTCCTCAATGTCTTCGTCAGAACTATCGCCTGATTCATTAAATTCAGCATTTAACAAATCATCGTCATGAAAATCCTCCTATGGGAACAAATTAAACATGATTTTTTATCACTCGACCCGAACTAAATTTGTTTATACTAACAATGCACTTATGTTGTTTAGTAATAAGTACCTCCGCTGAATCATTTTCACATTCTTCGACAATTTTTTCATTGTCATTTTCAGACTTCGCAACAACCGCTTTTCTTTTGCGATTGGTTTTCGCACCACGAGCCATTGTAAAGTTTAATACAGCAATGGTATGGCACTCTCAACATTCAAAAATAGGTTATGTACATGACCCGCGCAGGTCGTAGCACATGGCGTTCAAGCGCGGAGGAAGAGGGTTGCCGACACGCATCACCTTAACCACAATGAAAGTAGCCGTCCTAATGCCTAATATCGATAGTTGGCAATTTTAGTGGGGTAATACGGATCGGCACAGTATATCGCGAGTGCAATATGAATCATAGAGTATCTTAATCATCTCAATGCGGAAACATTGACGTATCTGGCCGATCTAGGGCGGGTTGTTCCAACCTCTAGGTAAAGTGTTCGGTAACTAACTATCGGATAAAATTTACCCGTCAGTTAAATACGTGAGCGTTGTTCCACCGTTCCTTATCCTACAGTTAGTTACCCAGCGATATATATCGATTCTAACTTCCGGAAATATTCATGACTATGTTCAAATGTAAAGAGATTTCATAAAACAGCGAAATTCGTACAC